>PVKE010010689.1:0-41920 GCA_004027555.1 Craseonycteris thonglongyai | reverse complement strand
ATTGGGTGTGTCCATAGGTCTCTGTGTCTTTGTAACTTTCAGTTTTATATTCCACCTATAAGTGAGGTCATATTTTTCCGGATTCTTTCATTCTGACTTATTTCGCTTAATAAGATAGTCTCTAGGTCCATCCATGTTGCCAGAAATGACTGTATTTCATCATTTCTTATCGCTGAGTAGTATTCCATTGTGTAAATGTCAGTAAGGATTTTAAACGGCATATAACGACACTTGGAAAACTCAATGGGTGAAATTCAAAATGTTTTTTAGTTGATGGAAATATTTATCTTTTAGATATGATTGTTAAGATTTTAACCTGTAGGTTGGCTGGGGATGAAATATACTTTTAGTATATTTCACTAAATTTAGTATATTCACTAAATTGAGTTTCCAGTGCTTAATCCTTTTTCAAAATGTGGTATTTAAACAGAGGAGGTGTGAAAAACATGCCTTCACTCATATTCTAAATATGAGTAAATACAGGAAGAAGCAAAATCTGTTTTGGTTTTCTTTCACAGTTGTATGTCATTTTTTCCCTACCCAAACCATAACAACAATTTTGGAAATAGTGTTATTTTGATTTAAAGTAACTTTATTTTATTTTATTTTATTGTTTGAGAGAAGGTGAGAGAGAGAGAGAGAGAGAGAATGGGGGAGGGCCTAGAGCATTCTCCATAATTGTACATCTTTAGTTGTAACATGGTTTCATTCCACACAGGTGGATGTGGGACCACATGTGGTGGGAATTGAACAGGGAGCCTCCCACACATGGGAAGCGAGACCCTTTGCCACCTAGCTATCCCAGCAGTTACCAGTTGCACCGCAGTTCAACATATGGGTTTGCACGGGCCAGAGCCTGGATTCAATCCCCAAACCTCACGATTTTAAAGCAACTGCTCAACCACTGAGCTATCCTAGCATCCCTAAAAGTAGCTTTATTTATATTGATCAAATATCCTGAATTTTTATTTTGTACATGATTATATCTTTCACAGAATTTTTTTAAAAACCCGTAACAATTTAGAAAAATACTGTATAACTGGCATTTTACTTCAATACATGCAGAAGTTGATTTTTTCTGTCACTTAGAATAGCACAATGCAAGATGAAAGCCAATTAAAATATGGATTTAGGGGAAAGCTGGGATGGCTCAGCAGGTTAAGCTCTCGCTTTGAAGCCCCGAGGACCAAGGATCGAATCCCGGCTCCGGCCCAGGCAGACCCACATGCTGAACTGGGGTGTGCTTCCAGAATGCAGTGAGGCCCCCAGTTCAGTTAAAATATATATATGGATTTAGGCATAAATAACAACCTCATCACACCTTAAAACCAAAACATCTTCTATTCTTTATTAACTCACTATTCATTCAATAAGCATCTATTGAACACCTACTAAGTGACAGACATCATTATCTGGCGATACTGGAAGGACTACTCCTGTGCTCAAGAAGCTTCTAAGTTAATGAGGTGTCTATATAACTAAGTCAACAGTTTGGATGTATTGTAGTAAATGCTTCATCAGAGAAATTCAAACGGTGCTATGGGAAGCATAAATGGAATTCCTCACTCAGCCTCAGGAAATCAGAGCTGGATTCTTGGAGGAGGACCGTGGCTTAGCCAAACTGTTGAAAAGGACAGAAGATATCAAGTAGAGGAAAACAGCATGTGAATGCCATGCTCACATGCTAGGCTTTTACTGTGACATCATAAGGCTGGGACAAATGAAAATCTACTCTTGCTACTTTAAGATTTCACCTCACAAGATATACCTTTAAGAAACTTTGGAAACCCTCATGATACAAAAAGGAATAGCGATATTAGAGTCACCAGGCTTGAATTCAAATCAAGTTTCTATCACTAACTAATAGTATAATCTTAGGTGAGTTTCCGAGTTTCTTTAGTTACAACAGGGGAATAAGAGTAGTATCTATCTTAAAGGGTAACCATTAAATTTATAGAACAATAAATTTAAAGCATTGAACACAGTTTCTGGCACAGAGCAGGCACTTAACAAATGATAGTCCCTAATAATAATAGTACAAATAGAAATGGGTGCGTTTGTAACTTCCATGATCTAGATCTTTAGTTGATTGAGCATTCTTTTTTTTTTTTTTTGTATTTTGAATTAATCTTTTATTCCCAAATTAAATACTTAAATGACTTAAGAATGACAAAAGTCATGAGAGGCTTATGACGTAATTTTATGTGCCTTATTGCAATGGATAATCTTTTTACAAGCAGTGGTTAAATATTTCCTTCAAATGATAAAGACAACTTGGTTACTCCTCAGGAGGCTGCTGGATTACCCGTGTAACTAAATTTTGACACAATTATCTGAAAACTAGTCTCAATTTTTTTTTCACAGTTAAACTCAGATGTAATAACTGGCTCTTATAGTCAATAGACGATATTGAAGTGCTTTTTTGTAGGTGGCAAATATTAAATGGTTCATTGTATTCAGTCTGGTAATGACTTTTCCATGCATTAAATGGCGACACCAGCAAAATGCACAGTTGTGAAATGAGGATCAGACGCATTCTTCTGCAGACATCCAAAGAGGATTAATATATTCAAAACCTTCAAGTTCAGACTGATCAGTCTTCCTCACAATATCATCATCATCTGGAGTGAGCTGGACAGGTTCATTAGTAAACTGAGAATCAAAGTTGTCCAAACCAAATTCCCCGGAAATATTTGGTTTAAAGGGAGGTACCACCTGCTTTTGCTCCATCATATCCCAGTCAACATTTCAAAAGAATGGGTGTCTCTTGATGACAATGTCTGAAGTATATCAGCAAATCCTATTTGAGGATGACAACCCAATCATTCCTTTGGGTCCTTGTTGAGAAAACTCTTCAGGACACCTGCAGCTTTTATAGACAGAGAACGTGGTATGCGAATTTGTTTTTCCAAAATAACTTGGAAGAGATAATCCTCTGTGTTTTGATCAGGGTTATCAGAGCTCGCAACAATATCAAATGGGGACCTTCCTGCCATCATCTCAAACATTAGTACTCCAAGAGCCCACCAGTCAACACTGAATCCATAATCTTCTCCTCTTAAAATTTTGATTGAGCATTCTTACCTTCAATTTTTATGTTGTTAATATGAATTGAAAATGTTTGTATTTAAAATGCTATGGTATGGATTAAGTCCTCTATGTAATTGATAGTAATTTTGTTTGATTGATGATAATTGTGGATTTTAATGACCAATTGGCAGGAGTTTTCAGAGCATCCTTCTTAGGAAGTAAAAAGTGTCAGAGGAATTCATTAGTAATCAAATAAACTACATAAAGACCATAGAATGACTAATGAGTACTCATAAAACCCTTTGAGATTTCATGTCAATTTCAAAATTAAGTGTAATACCAGAGAGATGATAAAAATTCATTACCATATTTATCACCATATTCCTAATCTGTCTAGGTGTGAGTCTCAGTTTTACATTCACCAGATTAAAACAAGAAATTCAATGACTCAAGTTCATGTGGTTGTCAACAAGGGACAGAGTTAGAAAAAGAAGCTAAAAGAAGCTGTAGTTCAATGAACTGTGTACTGAATTCTGTTGCCCTTGATGACAATGTCTGAAGTATAGTTGATTCAAACTTTGAAATTTTCAGATGCCATGAAAGGAAATAGGTCAAGGCTGCAGACTGACTCGATTCTCTTTATCATCTCCTAAATAATAGGATCTAACTACAGCAATAACAGTCTAGTCTAGTAGTTAAGTGACCTTGGTGACTACAATAGAAAATTTTTGTTATACTCAGCGTATTTCTCCTTAAGTTTAGCAAATTATCTTTGTGGAAGTTCCTCTGTCTCATTTCTCCTGCTGAAGATAAGAGGTTTCCTGTCTATCCTTTGATGCTAGTCACATCGCCAGTATAAGGACTGAACTGTGACACAGAAGAGTATTCAGTAATGGAAAGTTTCTTTACAATTCACACTCCTCTGGACTTGTAAATTGGCCATGTAAGATATCCCTTGTGGTGTGTATATACTTTTATTTGAAGTGTATGGTTTTTCCTTTGAACTTTATGTTTATGATATCACAGCTGAGTTAGTGTTGCATGTTGACATCACAGACTGATGGATATATACATGCTCACTGGGGTGAGGTTCTCCGAAAGGTCAAGGTAACACTTTCCTAAGAGGATAGATTACTTTAAGAAAATCAGTTCCCAGATTTTTAGCTTTCCTCTCAGCTCCCATGTATGTTTTCTTAAATCTTGAAGACCCTAGATGAGTAGAAAACCTCACTGAGCTTCAGGTCAGCAAAAGTGGCTTCCAGGGCCAGCTCTGCTGTTACCTCAGACCTGACCTTGAGCAAATCTTTTTACTTGCCCCTTTGACCACAGTTTTTTCTTCCAGAAACTAGATGTCTCTTAAATTGCTTTCTAATGTAAAGCAACAGAGCATTGCCTGTTTAACATGAAGAAGTCATACTAAATCCCCAAAGAGCCTGATTACTTAATGACAATAAGGTTTGACACACCATTTGAATTAGTTTGAAATAAAACATCTCTAAGAACCAGTTTGGGCTGGATGCATATTAAATGTGGCATACATACATATTTTTTTAAGTCAAAGAGCACCATAAGTTTGGATTTGTGTATTATAAAAGATACTCAACCTCAGACCTGTTCTTCATTCCTAGGATCTCAAAACACTTAATCCAAGACCATTTAACTTCCCATCTCATGTTAATAAATTTGTCTTAGTGAGCTTTCTCCATGTGACCTTGCTCTATATTTTCCACCCTTTATATTCTGATTTCCTATCTTTATTTAAAAATGTGTTTGTTTTCATACAGTTGCACCAGCCACGTGATGTATGGGTCTAATATCACCTTGACACCAAGTATACTAATGTACAGGGGACAATCAAGGAAATTTAAGAAATTTATACTCTAATTGACTAAACAGACACATAGATCAATAATTATGATATAATGTGTTAAATATCATAATAGTGGCATGAATAAAGTGCTAAGGAAACATGGAGGAGGGAGCACAACCTTCTCTGTAATTTCGCTGTACTTTAGTTTACCTAATCTTTGCTTTTGTTGCTTGTGCTTTCGCTGTGGTGTCATATCTAATGATACCTAATCTATGGCCATGAAGACATATGCCCATGTTTTCTCTAGGAGGTTTGTGATTTAGCTCTTCTGTTTAGGTCTTGATCCATTTTGAGTTGTTTGTATGTGATGTGCCTATTCAGTTGTCCTAGTACCATTTGTTGGAAAGCCTGTTCCCTCCCACCCCATTAAACTGTTTTATCACACTCTTTTTTTTTTTTTTTAAGATTTATTTTATTGTATTTTTGACAGAGACAGACAGACAGACAGAAGAGGGAGGCCCCAAAGCAGTTTCCGTAACTGTACGTCATCAGTTTTTCAACATGGTTTCATTCCACACAAATGGCCAGGGTCCGTGCAGGGTGGGAACTGGGCTGGGGGCCTCCCACATGGGAGGCGCGCGCCCTGGAGCCAGGAGCTGAACCAGGAGGGTGAGAACTGAACTCAGGACCTCCCACATGGGAAGCACACCCCCGTTCAGCATATGGGTCCACACAGGCCTGTGTCAGGATTCGCTCCTCATTCCTCAGGGCTGCAAAGCAAGTGCTTAACCCACTGAGCCATCCCAGCTTCCCCTGTCACACTCTTATAGCTGCCTTTCTGATGGATTGTCCTGACTTAACTTCCACTGTGCCAAATTCATCTTGTTTTTTCTCCTGCCTCTCAGACTGTTTCTTCACAGGGTTCTTTGTAGGCACTTGTACTTCCACCTTACTCTAAATGTTAAAGTTCTTAAAGGTAAGTTTTTGCGAACTTCCCTTCTTTCTTTAGTGTAGCTCACTAGGTAAGCTTATTCATTCCCATTCTCTCTCTATGCTGTTGACTTAAAACTTTTCTCTCCATTTCTCTCCATCCCACACTTCTCCACAGAAATGCATGCAGGAATATCTATAATATTTGCCTTATTGACTTCACTTGGATGACTCACATCAGTAGCACTATTTACACCCATGGTTTTTACATGAGTCCAGTGTCTTCGGCTTGGTGGGTTTTCTTCCAGAAGAGTGTATCATTTGTTTTGTTGGGTCGACATTACATAATCCTCCTCTATGTCATTATTATACATTGACCTGCTATGTAAGCATTATTGGAAACATACAGTTGCCTTATTAATATCTTATAACTCAAGTTACTTAAAGGTTCCTTCCCTGGCAGATGCAATCTAGTCTGAACAGACAGCTGACTTCTAAAGAGAAAGGACTCCCTACCTTAGAATGCATCATTGCCACTCTTTCTAGTTAGCGGTTATTTTTGACCACTGATGCTCATCAGCCCTTTCTGGAACGGTTTCTACTCTTTCTGAAACTCTTTCATTTACTGATAATTTCTTGTATTTACCCATTGCTTCTCATACAGATAGAAACAAATCCTACTGTTATATAGAGGTAAACACTTAAGAAGAAACAAAATACTCAAATATTTGAATACTCTGTCTTAAAAATCAAAAAAATAGTCTTCTTAAAAAAAAAATTTTAATTTATTGTTTGAGAGAAGGTAAGAGAGAAAGGGAGGGAAGGGGCCCAGAGCAGTCTCCATAATTGTACATCCCTAGTTGTGACACAGTTTCATTCCACACAGGTGGATGTGGGGCCACACAGGGCAGGAGCCAAACCAGGGGTCTCCCTTGCTGCTGAACTATCTCAGCAGTTACCAGCTGCACCACAGTTCAGCATATGTGGTTGCACAGGCCGGGGCCAGGAATTGAACCTCGGACCTTATGATTGAGAGGCAAGCACTCAACTGCTAAGATATTCTGGCATCCCCACTCTTTATTTCTTAAAATCAATAAAATAAAACAATTATTGTTCATCTTGTTTTATATTTCAATTTTATTTTTGTATATTTTATACTAAGTCATCATTAACAAACTATGGCTTCCATAAAGTTATATAAAATTATTATAATTAATACATACTTATATATTATTATATTAAAATGTATGATTATATAATTATATATTATAATTACCATCACAAGTTGTTCAGTATGACTTCCCTTAAACTGGCTTCTTTTGGCTTTTTTTTTTACCTTTTAACATTATCCCTACCATCTTTGAAGTTATTGTTGTTTTCTGACAATAATAAGGTATTCCAGGCCTATCTGATTCTTCTTTGCCCTAAAGCATGGGATCCGGTACTTTCTAAAGAACTTTGCTTTCTTTTGGCATGAAACCATGTTAGACACCGAAATCTAAGTCCTAGGTTTGCATTTGAGTGCTAATATATATACATATATATATTTTTTTATTTATTTATTTATTTTAAGTGCTGTTGTTGATGTTTGGACACCCTTAGGGACAGAGCTGGGCACCGTGTTCCTTGCCAAGCTTTTTATTCACCCTGATTTTTTTATTCCAAATGTATTTGTCATAAGCTGTACTCTACCTATAGTGAGATACTGATAAAACTTGAACAGTTTTCTAGAATTTGTCAAGAACCAATAGGCCATAGAGACTGTAGTGTATGGAGGCGACAAGGCGTAGCCTGGCACTGGGTCAGGAAGGATCTTCTGTAGTTTTCTGTGTTGTATTATGGGTGAGCCAACAAAGGGCTGAGACATGAAAGGGGCATGATCAGGTCAGTCACTGGGAAGAGGCTGATGTGTGAGAGAACTGAGAGCAGCGGTAGGAAAAGCACCAGGCTGCTGCGGTGTCCAGTAAGACCTGGCGTGGAGTCGCTACAGAGCAGAGGGTTGAGCTAAGTGCTCTGGGCTGCGTGAAAACCTGGCTGTGGAATATGACAGGTTAGAGTTTGCAGTGGATGGAGTGCAGTATAGTGGATGGGCAGAAGGGTCATTAACTAACACAGGGGATTCAGGATGCAGAGGTCAGATGAAGAGTGAGAGGGAAACAGTGGGTTAATATGAAGGTTAAATTTGAGAAGCAGAAAGTACAGCCGTGTCTGGCCCATGTTTATGCTACAATCAGTGTGCAGTTAGTGCTATTATAATAATGCAGTGTGTCTTGAGCTCATACTACACTACTCATACTATCTGGAAAAATTCTAGTCATTAATGCCTCTATTTTCCATATTATATGGCTGGATACTTTCTGGACAGACCTCATATTTCATTTAATTCTCACAATAAAAGTCTGAAAAATGGGTATTGTTTCTTATCAACATTATGGAAATGAGAATGTATATGTTCCTAAAGATGAAGTAATCTACCTGAGGTCACACAGCTAGTATTGGGCAGAGACAGGCCCAGATGTATACCTTTCTGACCTCATACTCCTACGAAAGGAAAGAACCTGACAGGAAGTAACCCTGTCAAAGTGATGATGGGAAATCAAGAAATTGGGTGTTATAGAAGCCAGGGAAAGGGCAGTTTTAAAAAGGAGTGGTCCAGTGGCCAAGTGAAAAATACTTAAAATAAGCAATAGGCTTTATAGGTCATTGGTGAGATTGAGAGACAACAATAGTAGAATGGTATAGAAGCCACTTCACTGAAAGTTCAGAAGAATTGGGAAGTATAAGAGAGGTCACAGTAAGAGGAGACTCTTTCTTCAGGAACGTTTATGGTGTCTACAGTCATACCACCCTGAACACAGCCGATCCTTTCTGCTCTCAGATGAATAGTTATGGTGAATGAGAGTAGAGAAAGAAAGATGAGCTAAAATGGGAAGTTTAACGGAAAGACTCTTTAGTACCAGAAAATTGAAGTTTATCCCTTTAATTATAGCTAAAGTTAAGTGGTTACTAAGTACCCCATTTGTACATTACTTCATTTATTCCTCACAACAACCTTATGAGATAGGTACTAGACCAACACTCATGACAGGTGAGGAAACAAACTGAAGCACATAGGGGTAAGCCACTTTTTCAAGGTCATGTAACTAATAAATAGCAGTCTCCACATGTTGAACAGAATTAGTTTTGGCCCATAGTATTGTAAAGGGTTTTCTTTTCTTTTTTCTCCCCCCCCCCCATATTTATTTTTATTGTACCTGACAGAGAGAGAGAGCGATACAGAGACAGAGAGAACAGTCTCGATAGTTGCACATCATCAGTTTTCCACACAGTTTCATTCCACAGGTGGGCGTGGGGCTGCACAGGGCAGGAACTGGGCTGGGGTCTCACCCCGGTGAGAACTGAACTGGGGGCACTCCTCAGTTCAGCATATGGGTCCACACGGGCCAGGGCCAGGACTCCATCCCCAGTCCCTGGAGCTGCAAAGCGAGCGCTCAACCCACTGAGCCATCCCAGCCTCCCCAGGGTTTTCAAATTGTATATATCAAGACTTGAAAGGGTAGTTATTAAAGTAAAAGTCACTAGCTTCCAACTGTAATAAAAGCAGAGAGCCATAGATTATAGCTCGTTTGTCACCATATATACCAAAAACAGGAAACAGAATCTATTTTAACAGATTTAGACCCACATGAAGTTTCTAATCCTCTTTCCAGGTGAATTTCAGCAAGCCTTCTGAGATCCTACTATTCTCTGAGCAAAGCAGAACAAAGACCTTTCCTTGCATTCTGCTGATGCTCCATAGCTCTTATAAGAGCATGTTGTTCATAAGACCAAGTTTAAATGAGTACTAAAGGATTTCTCTATATATTGTGAATTCAAGTGTTTAAAGGACCTGCATAAAACCCTAAATGTTTGACCCTTACCACTGAGAATATTGTGACAGTGAATTGGGAAGAGAGTGTGAATTCATAGGCTTCTATAGAAAAGGAAGGGGGGACATCAGACTGTCTCCTGAGACCTTAGCTATGGGCCATGCCTTCAGAACAAGCTAAAATTTCACTGAATTACCTTAACATCTCCAACAGAAGGTAGAACGATCCATCCTTCTTCCTTTGGTAATGCCAGCAATAGATAACTTCAAGGTCTCCTTCAAGTAATCTTTTATGGGTTTACAAAGAACTCTTGAGCTCTGAGTCCATTTTTCTTTGCCATCCAGCTGCAGACAACAAACATGCTTCATGGTCCCTGAAATTAGCCACCAGCTTGAGACAAAAGATAATGCTAGAACTGCCATTCAGTGTGCTATATCTGTTCTGCTGCCTCCATAAAGCAAGCCTTCTTAGTGTAATTACACAACTTGTCCATCTATTACTAAATTGATGAAGACAGCCTGGATTTATTTATCTTTCCTCCTTTAACTTGGGAATCAGTATAAGTTTATTGTGGCATTTCCCAAAGCAGATTCTATGCACAAGGACCCTGTGAATAAATATGTTCAGGAAATTCTGCTAACAGATTTGTCCTGCTCCCACCCCTAGCTCCTTTGGATTGATCATTTACATTAGCATATTAAAGGTTTTCAAAAGTTCTGCAATAAAGAAGATAGCTAGATCAGTATTTCACAAAGTCATTTTACAATAGTATTGAGGTTTTTGTGTAGGACTTTTTTAAACCACACAGCCACTTTGGAAAATGCTGACATAGGCCTTAAGAAGTTTGAGTTAAACTCGCAGCTTCTATGTATTTAACTTTTTTAGACTCTGCATGTAAGTAAGATCGTGTCATTTTTTTCTTTCTGTGTTTGGCTATCAAAGGCAGGGAGGGATGTGGGAGAAGTGGAGAGATGCTGGTCCATGGGTACAAAGTTGAAGGTTTGTACAAGTTTGATGATTAATCTAGAGCTCAAATGCACAGCATGGTGACTATACTGACTAATACTGTATTGAACACTGGAAATTTGCTAAAAGAGTAGATTTCAGGTGCTCTCACCACAAAAAAAAGAAAAAGAAATGCTAACCACAAGGAGATGGATATGTTAATTATTATAGCTTGATTATAGTAATCATTTTACTGTATAGTATATGTTCAGCAAATCGTCATGTTGTAAACCTTAAATATATCCAATTTTTATTTTTAAATAATTTTAAAAAGAACTTTGGGGTCAAGAGCTGACCACTTACATCTTCACCTCCCTGACCACTTACATCTTCAATGGCACAATAGGGTAAGAATGTATTCCTGTGAGCAATTTGACAATTTCCCATTGCACCTGCACATTGGTGAATAGGAGCTGTTTCTGTGAGTAGCTGACTCCCTGCATCTGTGCCCAACATCGGGCAACAGCACTTCTTTTAGAAAGGCTTGCTGTATCGTAACCAGGATTTATAATAATGTATCTGTTATGTCAATACCACAAAAGCATAAAAGAAATTTAACCTTTTGAGAAGATCTCCATCTCCCAAGGGGGTCCTAGATGTTGTTCAACATTGAATTACAGTGGTGTGATTAGTATTGATGCTTCAATGTAATGTTGAAAGCGCTTGGTAATTTACCCACACTCACAGATCATTAATGGAATCTGTGAAGTAAGAATCAACTTGTTTCAGCAGACAGGTCTTTGCATTTAATCAGTCTGTTTGTAGACATAAAAGTTAACATCATCACATCATTATTATTTTCATCATTTCTCATTTGTAAAACAGTTAGTTCAAGTCACGGTACTAAGTAGAACCTTTTCAGAAGCATCATGATTCCTGTGCAACTGAGTTCCCACCAATGAGTGTGGAGGTGGGCACTCATCTCAGGACACAGCATAGTGTGTAAATGGGTCAGAGTAGCTTTAGAACTCAGAAGGGACCCCATGGTCATGAAACCAAGTTTTCATGAGACTGTCCTATTATTTTGCTAATATGTCTTCTGGTGGCAGAGATGCTAAGCAATGAAGATTGGAAGTAGAAAAAGGAAAGGAAAATCTTGGTTGAATCCCGTAGATTTGTATCCAGTAAAATTAATTTGAATGTCACTAACACTGCTCACCAATATGTTTACTATATGTCTAACCATGAAATGGTTCTACTAAGAAAATTAATACTATAAATGAAAATATAATAGGGATTAGTTAATCTACTTAAAGAACAAATTAATATTGAATACCTTGGACATATAATATGGAAGTTTCTAATGTTTCTGACCTATTAACAGATTTAATATAATAGCTCTCCTTACCAATTTTTGAGTTGATTGTATTAGAACCCAAATCTACTTTATATGGACACTTTTTTCCTCATAATTATTTTTTCTCTACTTTGGGTAAATGGGACTTACTGTACAATTACTCCTAAGTGGTTAATTGATTATGGAATAGAAGTAATCCAAACAAAGCAATGAACAGATTTCACCTTGAAAACAGTACTCTGAAATGAGCATGTTTACTCAGCGCTGAGGAGAGATGGGCATACTTTTATCAGTCATTCATTTTTGTAAGATTTTCCCACTATCTTTTTCCTCAAACAAGATGAATATTTTACATTTCACATATCTACATATGTGTTTGATATAGGAAATAGCTGTTGAAAATGATTTAAGTTGCCTCTTCACTGGCTCTAGATTTAGGAATTTTGATTGCCAAGTTACAACCTGAAATCTGGGATGATCAAGAGAAACCATGTGGATATTTGAGCTATTGGCATGTTTTGTGTACTTTTAAAAATCTTTTCTCCTCTTTTTTCTCTTTTATTGTCACTTGTCAATATAGTTTATTCTTTTTCCTCATTCTTCAATACATTTAAATTTCTTTTAATTCTTTTTAAACAGTGACTGAATACAATGTTATAGCTTTATCTAGAATTGTTCTCACAAAGTCTTCTAAATCATTTAACAAAGAAGATGCCAGCATATATATTTTTTAAAGCATATATTGAGTGGAACTGATGTAAATGCAACATCAATGAAGTAAGAATGGTCTCTGCTGTCTCTCCAGAGACTATAATTCAAAAGGTAGTTGATTTTATTTGCTGTGGTTGACAGCCTCTTCTCAGACTACATGAATAAATTTTGGTATTAATATTCCTCCTGTCTATTTAAAGAGAATTACTGTCCTATCTGCCTTGCGATACTGTTTTATTTTCAGATTTTACTCAGCACAATATGATGGGCCCCAACTTTTGAGTCAACCATCTTATTTACAAAGCATGCCTTGACTTAATGAGTATGTGTTCAGCTCCCTCTCTAAACAACACACTGAGCTACACACAGTAGGTATACAAGATGTCTAAGGAGTGCCTTAGAGCATCCAGACACAAAGTTAGTCACAAGGTAGGAGAGAAAAGAAGGATACATGCAATGGCAGTGGCTGCAATTTTGCCACTTTCCCGAAGTTCCTAGGGAGCAAATGTGGTCTCCATTGCGTACTTACAGTCACTTTGCACACATCTTTATCTTCATCTTCACAACAGCCATATGAGGTGGCCGACATCACTCTCATTTTACAGATGAGAAAATTGAAGATCAGAGAAGTTAAATCACTCCCTCAAAGTCATTCTGACAATTGTGTCAACATAACAGTGCCTAGCACCTGGTACTCATTCAAATAAATAGTTCTAAATATTGAACACATCTTTCAGGGAAGCAATTAGCATGCACCAAAAGCTTCAAAAATGTATATGCCCTCTGACCAGTTTCATTTTTAAGAATTATCAGAGAGGTAAGCAAAGATTGTGTGTTTGTGTGTGTGTGTGTGTGTGTGTGTGTGTGTGTGTGCGTGCGCGCGTGCGCGTTGCACATGTATACTTGTATATAAATGCAGGAAGGTAAATACAGCTTCATTTTGAGAAACTAAGACTTTTGGAAACACACCAAATATATAAAATGGTAATAGTTGAATAATTTACAATAATGTAATACAGCCATTATAAACAGTATTTCCAAACCATTTTTCACGACACTGGAAAATACCCACAATGGGATACAGAACTAAATTGCATCTACAGCATGGTCTCAACCATGTTTTAGAAAAGCATATACAGAAAAAATTACTGTAATAAAATATACCATAAATGTAAATTGTGATTATCTCTAATCAATTGACTATTACATTATTTTATTCCCTTTTTATAGTAATGTATATTCTAAATTTTCTATTGTAAGTTTTTTAACTTATAATAAGAACAGGATGTTTTGTATTATGATTTTAAGAAATTTGTTAGGAGCTATGGTACTAAAGTCTTATTCCATACAGTTAATGCAGACTGTGTCATTAATCTCAGTACAAGCAAATTCCCATGGAGAGCCAATTAATACGATGAATAAGAGAACTGGCTCTGGAGCTAGACTTCCTGGGCTCAAGACCACCTAGCACTGCTATTCGTTCACTGCATAATCTTTGGCACTTTCTAAACCTCTCTGCGTTTGCAGCTCCCATCTCTAAAAATGGGATTGATGATATGCACATCACAGACGGTTGCTGTAAGAAGCAGAGTTTAGTATGTGCCTAGAAACAGTAAGTGTACAGGCAATTGTCACTTTGGTATTGGATTTGTTAAATTACGATTTAACTTCTGATTTTTTTTTGTTTTAAGATTTATTTTATTGATTTTTGACAGAGAAAAACAGAGACAGAGACACAGAGAAGAGGGAGGGCCCAGAGCAGTCTCCACAGTTGACAGCATTAGTTTTCCATATAGTTTCACTCCACAGGTGGGCGTGGGGCTGTACAGGGCAGGAACTGGGCCGGGGTCTTGCCCTGGCAAGAACTGAACTGGGGGCACACCCCCGTTCAGCATATGGGTCCGCACAGGCCGGGGCCAGGATTCGATCCTCGGTCCTCGGGGCTTCAAAGCAAACACTTTACCTGCTGAGCCATCCCAGCTTTCTCAGCTTCTGATATTCTTAATACCTTGTAGTTGTTTATGTTAAGGCTAGTAACAGATCCCCCTTTATAATATTGTTACTATAGCAAAAACATTTCCTTTTTTGCATTTTGTTGTTGACTTAATTCATTAAATCCTGGCACAATCTCTAAAGGAGATAATTAACTTCACTAGACACAGACTAAACTCTTTGTTATCTGGAAAATTTAGAATTTCAGGACATAGATCATGTGACAGCAGTTATGTGTCCAACAGTCTGCTGAGGCATGAAGCAAGCATAAGGGGGATAATATGTACTTCCTGCCTCTAAGTCACTCAATATATGTTAAGTGTCTGCTGTGTACCATGTATTGGGAATCCAGAAATGAGAAAAACAGTTTCTGCTCTCAAGGAGTTCACACTAGATATCCATCAGTTACCTGCAGGAAATAAATACACCATTTGAAATAGATACAAGATAATGTGTGTGTTGAGGACAGCAGAGAGGAAGAATGGACTAGACATGACAAGGTGTCCTAAGAAAGGAGTCTGAAGTGTATCAAAGCACTTTAGGAGTAAGTGGGAAGGCTAAAATGAGAAGCAGAGTTCCAGGCAGAGGTAACAGTAAGTACAAAGGCACATAGGTAAAAGAAATATGACATATTTCACATTTGTGAAAGTCTAGGTAATTAAGCAAAGCATGGGATTAAGGAATGTGAGATAGGAGGGAAAATAGATGGAGCTCTAAGAGATGAACTGAGAGAAGCAGCACACAAGTCTCAATTTTATCTGGAAGTAGTAAGAAGGTAGTAATAGATTTTCCTTTTAAAAAGTTTACGATAGAAATGTGGAAGGACCAGAAAAGGTGTGGGAACATTAGACTAAAGGCTGTCACTATAACTCTGAAGACGAGAGGGCCTGGATCAGTACCCAGAGAGTGAGGATGGCAGAGAGCAGTGTAGGATAGGAGGTGACCCTTAGTTCTGTGGGATGAAAGTGAGGGTGGAATCTAGACTGGACTCCTAGACTTCTGAACTGAGAAGCTGGACAGATAGAAAGGTTATTCACTGACCCTGAAGGTAAGAACAGGTGTGCAAGGAAAAATAATGAGCTCCGTATTAGACATCCTGACTCATTTCAAGGAGGTGTCCAGTAAGGAAAAATATTAATCTGGAGCTCAGCAGCACATCCTGGCTAAAGATAAAAATTTGGTCACCAACTCCATGAGCTGAATAAAATTGTCCCAGGGAGAGTCTAGAGAGTGCGTAAGAGAAGAGGACCAAGGACTGAGCCTTGGAATTACAGCATTAGCAAGAGGATCCCAGAGAGAAGGAAGTAAGCAAGCAGGAGACCTAAGTCAAGAGGAGAAAATTCAAGATCTAGGGAACAGTCAAGAGAATGAAGTGGTGCCCTCAGGGAATTTATAAGCTAGCTGGGAAGTCATTGATTCTACAGGGGAAGAAAAGAGACAGAAGAGTTTCCCATGACTGTACTTGATGAAGTGCCCAAGAAGGGAATAGACCGTTCTCTGGAGTTGAGGGCAAGGAAAGAATGGAATTGACCTAAAACTCGATAAAGGTGATGGGACTTTTCACTGGGCCTGAGATCTGGTAGAATTGAAATCAGGAGTGGCCTTTTCGACTGAGGCAATATTTGTTCAAATCCATCCTCATGCCTGAAAATAACTAAAGGTGGATTCTCTATGGATAGTGGTCAGTAGTGTCATCTTTGGTTCCTCTTTTCCAGCGTTTGGTTCCTCTTTTAGTTATAACATTTGGTTCCCTTTTAGTTATAACGACTATTGGTTAAGTAGTATCATAGAAAACGGGCACCGTGTACCTGACATCACATACAAGATTAAGTTTAAGGAAGTCATGACGAGAAAGCAGTGTGGTATATGTATAGCAGGTTGATTTCAGAAACACAGATGTGTCTAAACTTTGAGAACATCATAAGGGTCAGTTCCAATGGGAAAGGACAAGTCCTGGTTAAGGAAAGCTAATTCTAAAAGCCCTCTGCTTTAATGCAACTATTCCTAGTTGTGAAGTTGCAGATTCCCTGTCCCATCTTTTCCCTAGCCTCTGGTGGCTATGCTGCGGGGAATAGAAGGAAGAAGGAAATGGAGGAGATTTTCTTGTGCTTTCCCTGACACACATGCACATGTGAGCATGCGCACACGCACACACCTCTGCACTCTCTAGGCCCTTATCCTTCTTCCCATTCCATTGCATTGCCCTCTTGCTTCTTGACAGCACTTGTCTCGCAATGCATCATGGGCAATAACTCTTCCTTTACCAAGAGGAATACCTTGAGGGCAGAAGGAGGCAGGCAGTACCTTGGGAAATAACTTGTCAAAAACTACCTGTGTTAATCTGTCACAATTCTGGCTTACTGATTGCTTCCTGAGACCAACACCATATTGGCAAAGAGGAAGGAAGGTACAGAATATGTAAGGAAAAGTCATTGGAAAGCCTGGTTTTATGGCTAGCCATGTCACATCCCTAGTGACCTGATCTTGTGCAAGCCACTTAACCTCAATTAGTTTCAGCCTTCTTAGTAGAATCTTTGTGGCAATCAAATGAGATAATGTTTTTGAAGATGCATTGGGATTGCAAGATGCTGTTCAGGTGTTAGGCGGTGGGAACAGGCTGTCATCATAGTCATGAGTAGGATGTGAAAACCAAGAGGACCAAGATTTGTCCTCCTCAATATGTTTTGAAGACCTCGACTTTTCATGCCCTTTCATTCAACCAGGTTTCTCCAGAGTCTGATCTCCTCTGGTTCCTCTTAATCTGTGCCACTTTATCTGGGCTCCTGTAGCACTTGACACAACTGAGTAATATGAAGTTAACCCCATTCTCCTTCCTTTAGTGCATAGTGGAAACGCTTGAAATCCACCCCTAAAGAAGAAAAAAGATAAAACGTTTTATGAAGTGCTTCTTCTGTCCCAGGCCCTTTCTTTGCCTGAGATCCATTTCCACAAACCACAGACTGTTCCCACAGAGGAGAAACTAGGAAGCCTTTGCAGCCGAGACCAGAGGAAATTATATTTCTATTAAAAGCTGTCTGTGGTTAGCTGTATCCATCCCAGGTACAAAGTTAAATGATGTAATAAAATTATTCAGAGACATATTAATAAATCTATTACATAAAATGCCGTTAAATATCTTCCCCTCAATGTTAACAAAATCCATACATTTCCTTTGGTTGTCACTTTGCAAGTTGCCCGTTCTCAGTGAGTTAGGGACCTGCTGGTTCTTCGCTGCCGAATTGTTTCCCAGCCGTGGCAAATAGGGTGTCAGGGATGCATAATCCTGTGAAACGTGATGGTTTTCAAGTTTCTCAATATGATCACTCATGAATCTGGGAGTGCAAAGTTTCTTCCCCAGCTGATTCATTGTTTTCTACGTGCTGGCTAAGTAGGGTGCTGAGGCCCCATATTTCATATACTAGAGACCAGAGGCAAGGAGACCCAACCAGCCAAGCCACAGCTCAGGGTTTAAGGATGGAAGCTGACACATCGACTCGGGACTTTGAGGTTGATTCGGAGTCTCTTACATTTAGGGATAATGCAGTAAAATGGCAAGAAAGTTGAAAGGAGTACGTAGCATTATATCTGGAAAAGTCCTATGCCACCAATTTCTGTTTATTCGTCTAAACCCCAGGTCAAGAGGAAACACACTTAAAATCCAGTTATGTCTCATTGACCTTGACTAATTCTCTGAACTTGTCAGGAGTTCCATTTACCTTTGAAGGCAAGCTAAGTCCTAAATCCAGGTGGGCCCGGTCCTTTTGAGCCTTCCCGAGCAGAATGCCAGGAGAAGGGAATTGAGTGGTGCCTTGGTAATGGAGATGCGAAAGAAGCTTTCAGTATCTGCCCAGGTCCTGTCATTTAACGGGTGTTCTTCCTACAAGCAAGTCAGTCAGACTCAACTAGAAGAAAGTTGAGTTACTTCCTAGACTGCCAAGGCCTTTCTGTAGTGTGACCTGCCTTGCTCTTATGGGGTGCTCACCCTGCCAGGTCAGTCGAGCCAGCTTCTGATGCTCTCGCTGTCCTTCCTCAGGAAACAGCATCCTCCATTCAGCGGCTGATAGCGTGACCAGCGCCGTACAGAAAGCGAGCCAGGCCTTGAACGAGCGTGGGGAGCGGTTAGGCCGAGCAGAGGAGAAGACCGAGGACATGAAGAACAGCGCCCAGCAGTTTGCAGAAACTGCACACAAGGTGGGTCCAGCAGAGGGGCCGAGGTCTCCGCTCTGGTCATCAGGGAACTTTGGTGCCAAGAAACTTCATCTCAGTATGTTTTCCATGATGGCAGATAGAATATCAAGCCTCCCACCCCGCCTTGTACAGTTTCCATCTGCTACTTAATAAGTGCTAGGGTCATGAAAGATTCCTTCCTGTACCTGTTTCTCTGGATGTCTCCTTTCCGATTCTTACCTCTGAGTTTGGGCCTTTGAGAAATGTGGACCACCTTTCATTCCTGGCCAGAAGGTTAAGGCTTAGGTACCAGGGAACAGTGTGGAGGCAGGAAGAGGCCAGCTCCCAGAATCCCCCTCCTCCCCTGGCCAGTGCATAAAAGAGGACTTGGGGCTGCTACTTTTCCTTGCTGTCCTTTTCTGGTCCTGAGCTTAGTTCGCCTCCTGTGTTCTTTTCACCAATTGAAAAGCAAGCTCTAGTCCCAGGGTGCAGTGCATCTCAGAGCTAGTGTCCCCTCTGCGAAGGGCCATGGACCCTAAGGCAGGCCTAACGAGGGCAGAGCTGCCTACGTGGTTCCCTCCCACCTGTGACCCCAGAGAAAGGCATTTCCCACGTGACCATGACTGTGAGTACACATCCACATGCACACACTCATTAAGAATGCGCCTTTTTCAGAAGGGCAAAGGGGAGTTTTCATTGGCAGCCAGCTATCTAAGACAGTCACAAACCAAAGGAAAGAGAAGCCCTGTCGCTCAGGTGATAAAGAGGATTTAGTGCTGTTCTTGTGCTTCAGATCAAAGAGCAGGTCCTTCCCTGGCTGGTGATTCACAGTTCGGTTTCCAGAAACAACTTCCGCTGGTAACTGCTGGCACCTCAGACTCATGATCTTGGCCCTACAGATAGCACTTTTCGGGCGACCTCTGGGAAATACAAAAGCAATTTGCTTCAACAGCAAACGCCACTTCTGTAGAAGAAACCAAAATGGACAAGCTGAAAAATAACAAGAAGAATCTCCTCCACTGAGCCAAGCTGGCCCCAGAGGCTCGGGCTCAGGCCAGACTGCCAATCCGATTCCAAGGGGATGCTCCTGCCTCCCCTCCGGCCTCCCCTTTGCACAGACCTGTTTCACTGTGTCATCAGCTCTCTGTCTGGAGGGGGTCTTTCTGCACTGCTGCATTTGGGGGGGTTCATTCAGGGTTCCCTGGAGGAGAATTGGCCACATCTGTCAGAAAAACAAGCAGCACTGCTAGGGGCCAGAGCCAGGGCTGGCCGTGGCGCTGCCCAGAGAGCAAGACAGTATGCCTTTGTCCCTTCTCCAGCCTTTGTAATGCGGAAAGGGAGATGCGGTGGGAAGGCTGGGATCCAGCCCCAGCTCCATTTATAAAAACAGTGATGCAGTGATTTACATGCGGGGTGGACAGAGGAAGTCTGGGGAAACATTTAAGTGTCACTTTGGGGAAGAGAAAGCTGAAGGGGATAATTTGCAATTGTCTTCAAGTCGGGAAAGTGTGATAGTGTAGGCAACTCTGTTACGCCTTTCCATGCAGAACGAAGCAATCCGTGGTGCACTGATAAAACGCTGCTAATAACACAGGCGTTTCAGTTGATGATTAAACCATGAGCCAGGTTACCACGGAAGCCTGTGAAATCACTCTTCCTAAGGTGGAGTGGACAATATCTGGAGGTCGTCCATGTGGGCGTCCCTCTCAGCAGCTTGTGCAAACACTGGACTGGACAACCTAACCAGATGGCCGGAATTCTTGGCCCCGGTCACCCTGTTTCCCTGACACTGTGGCCAAGTTTGCTAAGTAGCTGGGAAGGTAGTGTGTATGGTAGTTCGCATCTCGTGCTTGACTTACCATCGCAGCGACCTTGGGCGAGTGCTTCATTTTGCTAGGCCCCAGATTCCTCATCAGTAAAATACAGGTAGTTAGTAAAAATACCTCTCTCCTAGGGTATTGAGAGAATTGAATGAATTCAAACCTATACACCTATTAGCACAATACCTGGCACATTAAATCTAAGTTAATGTTAGTCATAATTATGTCCGTAGAAGTGGTTTCTGCTGGACCTGCCCTGTTTAGGCACACAGTGTGCATAGTAGAAAGTGGTTGGAGAAATGTGACTGAGCATCCTAACACAGGGCTAGGAGGGTTTGGAGGAGGAAGGTGCTGTGCCCTCCAAAGGGATGTCCGGTCCCAAGGGAGTGGGGAGGGCCTTCTGCTGAATGCTACCTTCTAAACACAATGCAGCTCTGGAAACAGGAGCCATCAGAACAGAAACGGATTAGACCACCAAAGGCAAAGGGGCCTTGTGCTTTGACCACTAGAAGGATCGGTGCCAGCCAGTGAATTGCGCTCCTGTCGATATGGGAGGTGGGGGAGGGGGGCTGCTAGTGTCTCTTAATGCATTTGAGAGGGTGTGAAAGAGACACTGTTGGAGTCAGACTTGCCATTTTGTTTTGTTTTGTTTTGTTTTGAACTGGGATGTGTGCTTATGAATCACCGGTATTGGCGGTATTCCTAATGAGGAGATTGACTTCTTTAGATAAGGACTGGCTGCTATCGCAGAGTCTATAGGTCACAGGGGTGGCGAACCTGTTGGCAATTCAGTGCCCAAGTTTATGAAATAAGAGTATACTCGCTCAACTCGCGTGCCAACCTATTGAGTGAGATAGAGGTATCGATTATTTTTATGTCTATAAGAGCATAAACAATAATTTTTTAAATGGTATTCACAGCTCCGCGTGCTGAAATAATTGCTCCGCATGCCCTTCGCCACCCCTGCTATAGGACTTCTCGATTTGAACCCACTGGTGTAGGCTGACCATGAAGAGGTCTGTCCCTGGCCAAGCCCCTGCCAGGCCTGCTGATGAGGAGACAGTTGAGAGATGGCAGCCATGCCTTCCGCCCTCTGCTCCAGACAAACGTGTTTGTGTTGACTCATCAGGAATGGGCTGTATTTACAAATCAAGGCTCCATGTACATGTTAGACCCTGAGCCGAGAACGATATGCTAAGTGACAGTTCTGCCGTGTTTCCCGGTTAAACAAGAGCACGCAACTCTAACTGGAGAGTGTGGCCCACCTTCCTAGATGGCAGTAGAAAAGGGCCTCCTGCTTTCTGACTTTCCCAGGACCCCTGCAATGACCCAGGTGTATTAAGTAAGCGAGTCACCTTTGCATGACCCTGCTGCTGAGCTGTGTGGGTGCTTGTCTCCCGTAGAGGAGATGGAAAATGCTCCTGCACCCGCTCTCCCCTAGCTCGGTTCAGCCTGGTCTGAGGAAGTGTGGTTCCTTCCTGAGCTATGGGCTTGGCACGGCCTCAGCGCTTAGGAAAGTGCAGCTCAGCCACAGAGCAGGCCCGCTCACTTTCCCCTGCCCCCAAAAAACACAACGTTGCCGTGTGTGTAGCACTCTGATGCCCTCCGTGGGCGCTGAGTCAGCACGGGAGGGGGGGGGGCCCACACCGAGCCATCCTCAGATGACACTTCTCCCTGGAAGGGACAGTGATCTGATCAACCCTGCTTTGCACAAGCCCATGTTCGTGGGGGAGGAAGTGGTGAGTGGCATTTCTCTCACTGGCAGGGAATGGCTGCCTCTGTCCTTCTGCTGTGTGCTTCCTTTGGGTCTCTGTGCCAGGAGGGACCTCAACAGTCCAGGCTCCTTCCCAGTATGAGTAATGATTTTATTATTGTTTTATTTGTTTATTTGTTCATTTAGGCAGAGTAGTTTATGTAGCTTTAAAAGAAAAAGCTTTCCATGAGATATTAAGAAAACAAACTATATGAAAAGGAAATTTTAAACTCCTCTTCTATGGGAAGTCTGGCTTCTAAATTGATGCATAAGCATTTGAGTTGGAGTTGATCATTACTGACCTGAGATACAGAACAGTGATGACTTTACAGTTCAAGGTCATACAAGTTTTGTATCAGGGAGGCAACCGTACCTTACCTTCCATATTCTATAACTCTTAACTCCCAGAGAATTAAAAATAAATAAATCTTGGTAGCACAGAAATGATTCCACTTTCTGCAAAAATGCCTCCAATAGCAGAGCGTCCAACCCAGTTGTATTTCTGCGAAGCTGAGCTGGCCACGCCCCACCGTCCCGGTCCCGGTCCCGGTCCCGGTCCCGGCGGCGCTGTGGTGGTAATGTGAGCTGCTCTGAGCAGCCGCACCATCGCTGCTGAAGATGAACGACTGCGCGTATGGGCACCAGCTCATTAGTTGAAGGTTAACAGCTCAGTACATAACAGCGCAACCGTTCTAATCAAACATTTATGATTGTTATTCATTATGCACAACATTTAACAGTTCTGTGCTGGTTTGGACAGTCCACGTTGCTAAATAACATATACCGTAAAAATTAGAGACAGAGCAAGAAGTGGGACCGCTCAGCAGAGGGGCTCAGAGTGCAGCCAGGGAGCGGGCGAGCGGAGGGAGAGCCGGGCTCTGCCTTTCCACCCACCATGCTTCCCAGACTATGAACTCTCTGAGGCCAGAGGTTACTAGCTCCAGCTTCGTGGCCAAACCCTACAGCACTCAGCGCTCAGCGTGGGCATACTCAGGACATCCAAACAGCCTGACTGGTGCCTGGCGGTGGCATCAGCACTGCAGAAGAGCTAGGAAGGTCTTGGCCCAGCCTGTCTCTTCATCAGGCAGAGGCACGAGGAACTCTTTCAGCCCAGGTTTCCCAAGCAGAGATGAGTTTAGCAGCATGAGGGCTCGGTCCACAGTGCCCAGTGCACCAGCTTCGAGGGAAATGCGGAGAGGCTGCTTTTGTGGGTAGCCTCGCTGAGGTGGCGGTCCTAGATGATGCCTTGTTATTGAAGGGTTAAGGCTGCCAGGGCATGGGTGGTACAGTGGTTAGCATAGCTGCCTTCTAAGCAGTTGACCCTGGTTCGATTCCCGGCCCATGCGAGAAGGGGAAGGAGGCTGTAGGAGTGCCCTGGGTTATACGGGAGAAATGGGAGCAGACATCTTCTGCTATGATGCAGGGCACCACTGGGATGCCCCTTGCAACTTCTTCCAGGGCCAAGATCCTGGTCATGATGCAAATGACAGGGCTTTCTACACAGTTATTGCCTGCGGAGAATCACCTGCTCTTTGCTCAAAATACTCTGCTGCCTACCTTCAGATGAAATCATATGAAGGATAAATATTTGGGATTAAAGACCTAAGGGTGGGGGAAAGCCTATTTACAGATCCCTGTGCATTCCCGGCTGTTTCTTTGGTCATTGTCTCAAATTCCAGTAGCTGATATTGAAAAGAGCTTGGATTTTCATCAAGAATTGATTTGTGCAGATAAAGGCCTGTGTAAATGATAATGTGAAAAGATGCTATTAATCCATATTAAATCTTTTTTCTTTCCTTTTTACAAAATTATGTCTACTCTAGGGACGCCCTCAGAATGTCCATGGGAAGTGGCCCTGTCACTCCAGCCCCATCCTCAGGGGTTAGTTAATCCCTAATGTCATCACACTCCGGTCACGTGAGGAATTACAATTCAGCCTCAGTTCTGCCTTTTGGGTCACATCTGTGTATGGGCCCCACAGAAAGGATCTGACGAAGGAAAGCAATGTCAGATGTGTGTGTTCTGTACCGGCTTGCATTTCCTTAGATACAATATCAGGGCTCCAGCTGGGCCTGGGAAACTGTTAAATGATCCAATGGTATTTGGTGTTCCCATTTATAAAGACCTAGCATTTCAATAAACCACATTTCTCAAAGGCCAGTGGGGGGACTCGTAAATCACAAGGTCTGGACTTGGTCCTCTGGTCAGCCCTAGTCGGTAACACGGCTTAATCAAGGGCTTTGGACTTGGTTGAATGTCCAGGCTGCCTATTGAGTGGATTATTGAAGACTGTTTCCCTACAGCTGTTGGTTTTTCATGCTTTATGAGCTGTCAGTAAATATTACATTTGAGGGGTGTTGGGTTTCCTGGGTAACTAGTCACCCACGAGCTCAGAGGCCTTTGCACTTCTACCCCCACCTGTTCCCAGGGTAGGTCACGCCTTCTGCCTGTGCATTGGCTTTTCCATTCGTTCCCTCACTAGAATGAAGGAACACCACACAGCACTCTCCTGCTTCATGGACGGTTTGGGGAAACGTTGCACATTTACTAGATGCCATGGGCAATGGTAGTGGTGGCCTGCCCCTGCAACAGGATCTTTGTGCTGCTTCTCATCGTGCACATGGGGAAAGCACAACACAGTGAAGTCTCCCTGCTGCTAATAATGTCTTCCTTTTTTCACGCTTCCTTTCTTTCTCCTTAGCTTGCCATGAAGCACAAATGTTGAAAAACTGCCTATCCTGCTGACCCTCTTAAGAGAAATGGATGAGTTTGCTCAGCAATTTTTACAAGAATTCTGGACCTCCACTTGCTTCTTTTTTCCAATATATGGACATTTAGGTTTGGGTTTGGGTTTTTTTTGTTTTCTTTTCTTTTCTTTCCAGATGTTAATATGAAAAAGATGTTGTGTTGTTACATTTCCCTAATGATCTTGCTAAGAATGCTGCAATGGCATCTTCATTTTGTTGTTTTTTTCCCACTGTGTATAAATGTATGTTTATATGCGTTTTCCATTTTTTTATGTGTTTTTGTGGGGTTTTTGTTTGTTTGTTTTCTTGGTGTGTTTTTTTTTTTTTTTTTTTGGTAGTTTGAATATGAAATTTGGGCCAAATGATATACTGAACTGGCATCATGTATTTTTTTTTTTCTAATATTAAGCAGGAAGACATGTTAATAGAGGAACATCAGATGTGATGGTTTCTGGTTAGAAATAAAAGTCAAACATTGATTGGTTTCACTCAGTCTCCTGACTACTCTTAATTTGAAGGTTAAGATTCTATATCCTGAAATATAAATCTATATTATAGAAAACATTTGGATTTATCAGGAGAAACAGCAGTTTTAGGTTTTGCTTTTGCATAAGCCATCACCAGCATTCAAAAAAAATTAGAATCACAGATAGAAATTTCCTTTCTGAGCTACAGTTCAAATACTTTCGCGACTTGTTTCCAGGCTGATTATTTGCAATCATCATATGAAGGATGATGATTTGAGATTAAAGACCTAAGAAAAGAGCCTGTTTACAAACCTCTGTGCATTCCTGGCTGTTTCTTTTGTCATTGTCTCAAATGCCAGTGGCTATTTTTGAAAGAGCTTGGATTTTTATCAAGAATTGATCTGTCCAGATAAAGGTCTCCATAAATGATAATGTGAAAAGATGCTATGTTTAAAATTTTTTTCTTTTTCTTTTACAAAGTTTTATCTACTCTAGGGAGACCCTCACAATGTCCTTGGGAAATGGCCTTTAGTTTCTTGGTATCTGATTTTTGGAAGTGATGTTATTATTGCTGTCTATTTATTTGATGTAATTTAAAGTGTGGGTTTCGTGACAAATTGTATTTTATGGCCATTGCAGCTTGCTAGCCCTGACAGAAGCACAGTCCAGAAGCCTTTACAATGTAGTCAGATGGGGGAAAAACAGTGACTTCACACCCTAGATTTTGTATTAGTCAAGATAATACTTGGGCTTAGAGTCTGGGAATTTGTGTCTTAGAGGATTAAGATGCTAAACATAAAAGCCATGCTTTGTTTTCCTGAAAGAAGAGACAAGCTGAGCCTGCAGACACATAACCTCCCACTGCAGCTCATTGATTTGTAAGCCACCTGAATCTTCAGGACCCTTTCTCTCCTTTCCTACCCATTGAGCCGACTGAGTACACTATTGTAGCTTCTTCCTAGCAGCATAGGGTGACTTGGAGATGATGTATGCTGCTTTAACTAGCTTAAGTTCTCCTGATAAAGTGTTCCCAGGGAGATAAAAAGTTGGGTGATTTAGGGGAGAAAATTATCTTAAGTAGTTCAGACCAAAAGAGGAGATGGGATTTGCCAGAGAAAAATTTCTAAATCCTCTTATGGAGATGATCCAATTCAAGAAAACTATGAAATTTACATGAGAAACTATATAAGTTTACTATGATAATTTTTACTTTTCTTTTGATGTCTACAAAGTTTAAAGAAACTTTCTATCTGGTGAGTGCTAGTAGAAGCATTTATAATTTCTAAGAAAAGCCCAAAATATCACTCCAAATAAATTTTCTTTGCAGACCTCGGTTTATAAAACACACACGCATACATACACAGAGGTATTTATCTTCCCAAATTGGATTCTAGTTTCAGAGGAGGATGGTTAGTATAAATAATTGAAAGAGTAAATCTAAAACCCCTGGACAATGAGCCAAACTCAAAAATACAATTTGTTGCCAACTATCTAACAACAGTGTTTGCAGAGCTGCTTCTAAAGTAGCAGAGGATGAGGTCATGAGCATACTGTGGAATTTGAGATTCTTCCTCCCTGGTGGAATTGTGATAGTTACTCTTCATAAATATAAGTATTCAATACCTTGCCCTCTTTCCTCTCTCACGGTTTATTCTTTTAGACTTAAATCTTATTGGAAATAGCCTGGATTAGAAGAAAGCCTATGTGAGTATTTACTAGCCGCCTCTACGGAAATGCTTCCAGGCTGTGGTCATGCCCTTGACCTCCCAATGTCAAAGTCCTACATAAGTCTCCGCCCCACAGAGAGGCCAAAGAGCAATTCCTCTCCCTCCTCGACCTCCTGATCTCTCGCACAGGAGCCCTGTGATGACACACATGAAGTTTTCTGCTATCCTTTTGTAGAAGGTGCTGCAATACAAAATATCAATACAATCTAACCTAGAAAAAAATTGCTAAAATGACTCACATTATTTGGGACCAGTTCATTTGGTTGAGCTTGCTAGAAGACATTTAACTTCTGTTTCATTTCTACACTTCACTATGAGTTTTCGGGGTATTATATTTCTGTGAAGGACTTCTTCAATTGTATTGACAATGCACAAAGAAAAGAAATTTCCCAGTATTATCACTTCTTCCTGGAATGTAGATGTAGTATTCTTCACTAGTATTATTAGATATCTGTGTACAGGAAGTATGCACTTATTCAGGTTAATGTTTCATATTAAAGAATGTATTTGTAAAATGTAACAAGACCGGTAGTTAACTTTTTTTAAGCTCTGAAAAAATAAAGATTATGTGTTAGACTTCAAATTACAGTGAAATCTGTCTTACTACTACTTTTGTGGCTAGCAAAGGTTGTGCATTTATGTAAAAGTATTTACGGAACACCCTAAATATGGGATCATAAAGGTTGGTTTCTCTTTTCATTTTTAGAATTGTGGCACTGCTGATGTCTGTTGTATGGTTAGTTCTTCAGAAGTCCTCTAAGATGTCAAATACAATTTTTCAGAGACAAGTATCACCTGCTCATGATTCACTATGGCAGCAAACTCTAATTTTGTCATTAAATATTTTAACTGTGATGAAAGTTTGTTTCTCTTCGTTATTTGTGAAACCTATACAACACTACCAAATAGGTAGGCATCATTGACTTTTGATGCTAAGGGGAAGGTCTTGTGTGTCTACAGGAGACTGAAGAACCAGGGTTAGCATTATGATGAAGTTGCATAGTATTATGATAATTAGATTCTGTCAAGAAAGAGTTAATATTTTTCTTCTCATGGATGAAGCAATTAAGCCAATTAATAGTTACCTTTCTGCTGATGTTAGTGATATGCTCAAACCAGGTACTTATTAAAGCATGTGCCCTCATTCAGCCAACTAGTTTCATGCCCTATTAAATTGGAAAGAAGATGTGATCAAATTATGTCGATTTATTTTTATGGAAAAGCAAATGCAACTTATTGCATCACCCTGATTATTTTCAAGTGAGCTGACTTAGTTGACTACTGTGGCATAATAGCTATCTCTGGATTGGCATGAACACTAAAGCAGTCAGGACTTTGAAATATTTCCTGGGGCTACTGCAAATGGAAGGACAGCAGTCTCCACTTTTCAGAGACAAATATTGGATAGAGAGATAGTTTGGTTAGATGAGGACCCAGCCTTAAGTTAATTATATACTTGAAGGCACTAGTTTTTGTGAACTAATTATAAACCAATTGCCTTGCAAAGATGATTTTTTTTAAGATTTATTTTATTGTTTGAGAGAAGGTAAGAGAGAGAGAGAAAGGGGGAGGGCCCAGACCAGTTGTACATCATTACTTGTGACGTGGTTTCATTTCACATAGACGAATGGGAACCCAGTCAGGGGCCTCCCACATGGGAGGCGAGAACCTTCCCCGCCATGCCATCCTGGTGGTTACCAGTTGTGCCACAGTTCAGTATATGGGTTTGCACAGGCTGGGGTGGGGAATTGAACACCAGACCTCATGATTGCAAGGCCAGTGCTCAACCACTGAGCTATCCTGACATCCACAAAGATGATCATTTTTTTAATATAATTTTTATTTGTTAACAATTACACCACAACCAACTCTTGATTTCCATGGGACGATTAATGTAAGTGTGTTTAGAAGAATCAGTGGTGACTTTTCCCCTTGCTGTCAGTGAGAACATGCTTAGGAAAAACTACTGTCATCATAATCATTATCTGCCCAAACAAGAAGATTAAGGGTAAAGGGTAAGATAAAGAGAAGAAGAAAGAGAAAAATACCAGAAATAAATTTCACACAGAAATGCACATATTTGAGTGTTATTGTCATCAGACCCCAATATAAGTCTGTCCACCTGCCCACACTGACCTAAAGAAATGCACAAACAGGAGTTTGCAGTGAAAACATGAAGTAACTTATTATAGAATTGGCCAGCCCAGAGTACAAGCAAACTCATGCTCTGAGAGACCCAATACCCCCATGGTGTGTGAGTTGCAGATTATATAGGGCAAAAAATCACAAGACACTGGGTTAGGGGTTCGGGGTAGTGCTGGGAGCTGATTGGTCAGAATTGATGTAAGTATAATAAATCATTTCTTCAGGTCTCAAGGACAGCTCTGAGGTCAGCTGTGGTGTCCCTCTATTTAGTTTCATGGAAATATAGCCAGGAGGTTGCTCTACCTCAAGAACTGCAATATAACTGACTTGTAGGCCAACATGGTTTCTTTAGCCTTCCAGAGATCCAGACCTGGTGAGCATCAGTCAGGTTCAGACTACTGTCTTCTGCCTCAGGGGTTAAGAATTATCAAGGGGAAAGGCTAGCTCTCTGAGGTGTGAAGAGAGTGAGAGAGAGGAGGAGGAAAAATATGATTTCTAAAACTATAGCCACAAATCAAAATCATTTTATTGTTTCTTATTGATGTTGTTCTGCATGCCTCTCCACCTGCCACGAGCGAGCCTAGATGGTAGCTGGATATTCATATTCACATGTGTGTGCACACCACGGGCATCAAAGGCTGAGCTCTGCTCCTAGAAACCCATTAAGTTACTTTGTGACATCTTGCCCTCTAGCCAAGGCTAGGCAGGTAGCAGTATTTCCATGGGTCAGTGAAACTGGAAAATGCCTCATGTGAGCCATTATCAGAGCATGAGAAATGTAAAGCCTTGAGACACCAGGAGTTCCTGACTCAAAGCTTATAGAACTCGAAATGTCCTGTGTTGAGAGTGGGGAAAGGTGTCTTTTGTTATGCTAATGAGTTGGCTTTTGGAAAGCACCAAGAATGGGGTTCTGGTTGCCAGTGAAATCAACCACAGGATTGAAAGGGTTGGAACTTTTAACCCTAACACCCCCACAGCTCCAGGGAGGGGAGAGGAGTTGGAGATTGAATCAATTGCCAATGGCCAATGATTAATCAATCATGTCCATGTAACAAAGTCTCCATAGAAACTGAAGAGGATGAGGTTCAGGGAGCTTCCAAGCTGATGAGCACACATAGAGGCAAGAAGAATGGTGTACCTGGCAAGGACATTGTAGCCCACGCCCCTTCCCAACATGCCTTGCCCTATGCATGTCTGCCCTCTGGCTGTTCCTAAATCATATCCTCTTACAATGGACAGGGATCTAGTCAGTAACATATTTCTCAGAGTTCTGGGAGCCTTTCTAGCAAATTAATTGAACCCAAGAAGGGGGTTGTAGGAACCTCTGATTTATAGCCAGTTGATCAGAAGCACCAGTAAAAACCTAGATTTATGATCTGCATTCTAAGTTGGAAGGGTTCGCTGAGAGCTTCATTCTGGGGCCAATTGGTCAGAAGAGCGGGTAATCTGGGCTTGCTTCTGCTTGGGGTGAAGTAGCCTTGTAGGACTGAACCCTTAGCCAATGGAGTCGGAGGCTGTATCTCCAGCAGATAGTGTCAGAGTTGAGTTGAAGTCTCTGATGCCCTGCTGGTATCTGGGATTTGCTAGTTGATATGTAGGAACACCTCACCCCCACCCCCATGGTAGAATTGGGTACCAGGAGCCCAATTTACTCACCCACAGGACAAGTCTCACTTTATTTCTCTAAATGTGATTGCACCAACAGTCCTCTTTTAACAAGACTGCAAATGATGGATTTTCTTTTGGTTTGCTCTTTGAAAACTCCAGAAATTGCACAATAAAAGATTTGTATAGCCAGAGCCAGCCTGACACAAAAATTGATCTTCCTTTACACCTCCCACTCCCCCAACCTTTTGAGTGGTCACCTTTCTTCCTTCCATACCCTTCTTGCTTTCTGATTCTTCTTGAATCCTGCATTAGCTACCCTTATAAGGTGTTTCCTCCACAGAAAGCCCTGCTTTACAGAGGCTTAGGGCCGTTCCTTCAGCCTGGCTGCTGTCCATCGCTTGGAGAGCCTTTAGAAATGCACACATTTTACTCCCACATTTGCTTTCTTGGTGTCACTGACCAGCTTGTCTCTTGCAATGAAAACGAAATGATTCCAGCAGGCCCCAGATGGTGGGGCCCCTGGCTTCCCTAGATGCTTACTAGATTTAAACCAGCAAATTAAAGCTGTCAAGGAAATTAAATATACTGTGAATTTAAGCTCGATGGCTGCTATAATGTAACCTTCTTCCTTGACCCTAATTATATTGTCTCTCTTGAGCCTCATTGGAGCCTCAGGATTTCCTGAATCATGGTTTCACTTCCCACCCTTGAAATTTTCTGCCACATCTCCTTTCTGCTGATGAATCATGGGCATCGCAGTTCTGTAGCGGTGGGGCCTTCTCACTGGTACTGCTGGACGTGGGCTGGCGGGCAAAGCTGCCTGGCCTCCCTCCTTCCCATGGGAACCAGTGGACAGACCTGAGAGAGGCTGAGTCGGCTGCCTGAGGTATGTTGTCACTGTTCTCACACTGTGTCTGATAGACATTTTAAATGCTATTGATCCTCTTCGATGGAATGAAGTTTTGAGGGTTTTTTAGAGCATGTATTTTTTGTTCTTGTCTTCGTGTGCTCAACTAGCACAAGGATACCTGTTTAACTGGGGCCTGGCCCCATTACACATCCATACTTCAATGTGTCAAAGGCTGGCCAGCAATCAATCACCCGTCCTGCAAGTCTCAGGTGTCACTTGTCAATATTAGACATGAGCCTTTGTCCTATGACATTGTATCCCAATCAGAGGACATGGAAAAAAGAAAAAAGAGCCCATGAATTTTCAGCTTTACCCTGAGATCCTGGCTAGGATGACTCACAGTTTTTGAAGAAAAATCCTGTTATATGCTCTGACCATGTGCGTCAGATGCTCTGGTTAATTATAATACCACGTTCTTCGTGACTGAAACCTGAAACTTTGTTAGTTTTTGTCAATGTAAGAAATGTCCAAACCTGTAGAGAATTTTAATGAGTTTAATGTGAGCCAAGCTGACAACAATTTTCAGGAGGCAAAAACTCAAGGAATTTTAAAAAATCCTCCAAAGAAGGGCAGTTTTGTAACTTTTTTATACCGTAGAATCAAAATAGGAGATGTAAGGAGAGTCGCATGACATCCATTGGTGGTAGATTAAAGGGATGGGAGAAAGCAAAGTGGGGAAATCTGTAGGATTGGGTAAAAGTGAATTGGACAGATACTTCTTTTCCATTGATAGGTACAGGATAATTAACATTTACAGCACATAGAGATGTCATGAGAGGGACAAGATAACAATGAGGGGTTCTGTGGTCTCCTGCTCTGATGTAGTGGGTTGTGCCCTGGGGAGTCTGAAGTAAGGGATTAATCTGACATCCCAAGGTGTGTTATCTTAGATTTAAAAAAAATAAATAAATAAGATGATAGACAGGCTCACTTAAGGTAGAGACTGACCTTTGTCAAGGAAACTATAGACCAAGGAAGTGGCTACCTGCCATGACCCACTTTTAGTTAGGAATGCTTATGTTCAGCCCACCCTATGTGGTTAATTTTGGTCTCTGAGTTTGTAGGGCCCACCATGCTGTCCCCCAAAGCTTGTTGGGTTTAGTATGTGGCCCCTTTTTTGCTCACATTTTCCTTAAAACCAATCCATTCTTTTGCCTCAGGAAGGAAAATCTGGTTCCTACTGTTGAACATGCTTTTTCAGCCATACTGTAGTGGCTTCCTCGGAGAGTTTTGCTCTTTTTGACCTGAAATTACAGTGGCTGATACTGGTGGACCTGTTTACATTGGTCTGAACTTTCTAATATTGAAGAAGCCTCGGCATTTAGACAGCAAGAAACTGTGGGGTGGGGGGGGGGGAACAAATGTGTGAACTGTGTCCCAACCCCACCCCCCAGGAGGGAAAATGAAACCCAGCACCGTTTAATGAAGTAGACATGAGCAGGGTGCCCTCTGGTGTGGTTCACTGGAGCCACACTGCATTGTGATTAATAATAAGGGTGGTGCCAGGAGACCCTGACCCACTTCAAATTACAGCTCCAGCCTTACTAGATGGGGGGCCTTGGGCAAGTTAGAGACACTCTTAACCTTAAAATGGGAGTGGCTATGTATTTCACAGGTCACCGTAAAGATTAAGTGAAATACTGAATGTAAAGCCTTCAGCCCTGAGCCTGACACATAGGGCTTTGTCTGTGTCAGCTTGCCCTCGGCCTGCTCCTCTGTGATGGGTCTAAAATATAGTCATAAACAACTTTATAGGCATATGATGCTGCAGACTGCCACTGGCTAGAAGAATGCATGGGTTTCCCTTAAATCCATGCTGGCATCTGTCACATAAGCTAACATTATTCAGGCCTCTTTGACCATTTTTATGGAGCAGGGTTGTAGATCTCTGGATATTTCATATACTCCACCCAGCTCTGGGATAAAGAAGAGGCTCCTGGCCTAAAGGTGCCCAGTAGTGGCCATTTTCTGGAGGAAATTTCCAAAAAGACTCATTTCACAAGAGTGAGGAGTGAGAGAAATTGGCCTCAGTGTCTGTGTCATCGACTGGGAATAAAAATGAAGGGTTCTATGGCCTAGATTATTTGATGAGTTCTTTGGGCAGTAATTCAGGCCCCTCTTTTACAAAATTCAAGGTTGATCTACAGATGTATTTATGTGATTGCAGGGATACTGCGTCTTAAACTACCCCCAGGTGACTGAAATTGAGAGTAACTTCAAAAGAACCATTTATTCCACAAACTGAACCTGAGCTGAAAGTGAAAATAACCTTAAGAGAAAAACAAAGTAACTACTGCCTCACTAAAATATGAAACAGTAACAGCACATCTGTTCTGAAAGAATTTTTAGGCATTCAGCTGAAAAAAAAGACCCCAGAAAAGGGATGCTGTCAGCACACTGTTTTCCCATAGTTGTCATGGTGCTATTATGTACAATGTCCAAGTAACCCAACATCACATTGGAAATAAGTCACTTGTAAAGGGCTGTCCAGGCAAGGGTCTGGCTAGCTATAGCAGTAGACCTGCCCCACCCCAAATCCCAAACTCTATGCCTCTAAAAATTGCATTATGCATTATTTTCTTAACAAAATGCAAACCAGGCAAATTTCTTTTTAAAAAATAAATTAACTAGAATTCCTTCCTAGCAGAGACCCTCCAGGCTTTGTCATTCGTTTTTTGTCCTCAGGGGAATCACATAATTATTCTGTAAATGGTTCTTCATGTTTCAAAGAAAAATAGTCTACACCAGGGGTGTCCAACCTTGTGGCTTCCCTAGACCACATTGGAAGACAAATTGTCTTGGGCCACACATAAAATACACTAACACAAACGATAGCTGATGAGCTGGAAAAAAAGAAAAAGTCACCGAAAAAAATGTCATTCTGTTTGATGAAAGTTTATGATTTGTGTTGGGCCACATACACCCGTGGGCTGCAGGTTGGAAGGGCCTGGTCTACACCCTGCCTTCCCTATTCCTGGTGAATGAAGGGAAAGTGGAACCTGAAAAGGCTTGGGGAAGTAAACACTAAAGAGGAAGGGGTTGCTCACTGAAATCTTGGTTTGCAACTGTCACCATCCAACACCTCAGAGGTTCCTTTATCTACCACCCCACTTCTCCAACAGGCCTGACCCTCTAGTACTAGACAGCATCGTCACCCACCTCCCCCTCTCCCAAGAAAAAAAGAGCCACCACAGACAGTTTGATGCCACTCCCCATCATGGAAAGTGGAACAATGACAGTAGTTAAGAGACAGTCCCAAACTGCCCAGGGGAGGATAGCTGGGCTTAGAGGCCACCCTCCCCCCCACCCCCCAGGGAAAAATACAGAGCCTCCCAGGGGCAAAAGGACAGCTTCAGGACACAGCTCACCCAGGAGCACAGGCAATGCATGAGGGCTCTGACATGGTGGAGAAACGGGTCTCCACTCACCTGGGAAGACTACCCTATTTCTCCGAAAATAAGACAGGGTCTTATATTAATTTTTGCTCCCAAAGATGCACTAGGTCTTACTTTGGGGGGGATGCCTTATACGTATTTCAGCGAGAGGCAAAACTATAAGTAGGTCTTATTTTCGGGGGATGTCTTACTTTTGGGGAAACACGGTAGTTGAAAACAAACAAAACAAAAGGTCAGAAACCAGTCAGGGAGGTCATTTCCCATATCCAGGGACTGAACAGAGGCACACTCGGGTCCTTACAGTGTCTGGTTGTCCTAATATAAGACTAACATGGAGAGGGTCACAGAAATGGCTAACGTTTTAAGAATTCACTGAATAAAGAGGAAGGATTAGTCCGTCATTCTAGAGAGAAAGGATACTATGTGAAGAATAACTCTGAGGACAGTCTTTCAGATACACGAAAGATGCGTCACCCTTCGACGTGACTCAATGAGATCAGCATTATTACCCCAACAAGGGGAGACCCAGGCAGCCAGCTCCATTCCTCGCTGGTGGTGCATCACCCGGCCTCACTGCCCCTGAGGAAACAGTGGAGAAAGGGCTGGAAGGAGGCATGACTGGCTCCCCTGGAACCTCATGCTAAGCTGCTCTAAGCCAGCTGCTCATGCTGCCATTCTTCTGGGCTCCGCCAGCTTCTCCATGGTGAGTCTCACACACACCTGCCCTCCTCCACATACTGCTCACCAACTACGTTAGATGAGCGAGCTGAGGACCCTGCAAGCAGGCAGGAGGCAGGGACCACGGTCCTCCCACTGGTCTTCCTTCAGGTTTCCCCCGTATTTAGTTCCTCCACCCTGAGGCGGAACGAAAGGGGACGGAATGCAAAAGAAGCCTGATGTTGTCACATAAGGGATAAGTGTTACTTCTAACAAACATCCTTACAGAGAATGAGCAACAAGAAGGGACATTTAGGGGAAAGTTCCACATCTACTTTTGGAAGCCATTCAAACCCACCCTTCTCGGTGAGGAATGATCCAGTAGTAGTCTTGCCTAGTGACAGATAGCTTCTAAAAGTTTCTGCAAGCCTTAATTCCACAAGCAAACCCACAAAAGACATTGGCCTACATTTCAATGTAGGGTTTCTAAGAAAAGAAAGCCTTGAAGACAGTGTCCATTTTGCTGAGCCCAGTAAGCGACCTATCCCCCTAAGTTCAGTCAGGATCCCGAATCAACCCCACCTCACTGCTCACTGGTTTAACTGGCCATCAGCCAGTGCTCCAAATGTGCCAGGCCTTGTTGCGCCTGAAAATCAACACAAATGCTGTCTCTAATGCCAAAACTGTGTACTTCTCACTGCAATGCTTCACATGGCTGATCATTTCTCATCTGTCAAGTCTCCATTCGAATGTCTCTTCGGAAAGCTCTTCTCTGACTAAAGCCAGTTCCCCCATGTCTTTCCCTCTCATGGCATGCCTTCCTTTCGTAGAACTTATTAAAATGTGTACTTATGCATTTGTTTTCTTCTTTATTGTCTCGCCCACCGTACACTCAGCTCTGAAGGTCAGGAACCCTATGTTCTGTTCACCAAGCTCACATGAGGACCGGGGATTTACCTGACATTTAGGACCCTCTTATGGCCTAGACCAGGGGTGGCGAACCTTTTGGCGATTGAGTGCCAAAGTTTATGAAATAAGAGTATTCTCACTTGACTCGCGTGCCAACCCATCGAGTGAGACAGAGGTATCGATTATTTTTATGTCTATAAGAGTATAAACAATAATTTTTAAAATGGTATTCACAGCTCTGCATGCCGAAATAATTGCTCCACGTGCCACTTTGGGCACACGTGCCATAGGTTCACCACCCCGGGAGATGAACCCATTCTCTGCTTAAAGCCCTATGCAGGACACCAATGGGAGATGCCTTCCTCCAAAAACTCCACAGAGCTAAGTGTATGAAAAGATAGTCCCACTCATAAAGAAATGCACATTTTAAAAAGGATCGTGTTCAAAAGCTTGATAGCACTTGGTAATCAAACACAGTAGACTCCCTGTCACCCAGCACCCGTGCTGGATAAACGCGCTATTATTTCTTCGATTTTGTTTTCTGCCGGTTGCTTGAGTCTCCGTTAACAGAGAGTCTACTGCACTATTGAATGGGAGTATATAAATGGAGACCACGTTTTTGAAGGCGAATTGTCAACATTTAGTTAAGATCCAAATTGCTGTACCTGCCCCCCTAACTCAGCCAGCCCACCCCCACCCCCAGGTGCGGGTTCTGCTGCTCTTCAGCCCCAGCCTGTGGGGACCCCTGCACGCTGTATCACACTCAGACCCTGCTTCCCACTCAACAGAGCCGCCGAATTACAGTACGTTGCTCCCGCCTGGGGCAAGCAGATAGCAGTTATCAAGAGTCACGTCATTCAGGGCAATGTTAGGATAGCTCAGCGGCTGAGTACTTGCCTCCCAATCACCAGGTTCTATTACCAGCCCTGGCCCGTGCAAACCCATTTGCTGGCCTGCAGTGCAACTAGTAACCACAGACATGGCAGCAAAGGTTTTCCATCCCATGCAGGAGGCCCCCAATTCGGTTTCCAACCCACACCGCCCCACGTTCACCTGCGTGGAAGGCAACCATGTCACAACTAATGTGCAACTATGGAGACTGCTCTGGGCCCTCCCCCTTGCTCTTTCTCTCTCGCTCTCTCGCTCTCTCGCTCGCTTGCTCTCTCATTCTCTCTCTTCTTCTCTCAAGAAAATAATTTTTTTTAAGATTTATTTTATTGTTTTTGACAGAGAGAGAGATATAGAGACAGAGAGAAGGGGGAGGGCCCAAAACAGTCTCCATAGTTGCACATCATTGGTTTTTCCACATAGTTTCATTCCACAGGTGGGCTTGGGGCTGCACAGGGCAGGAACTGGGCCGGGGTCTCACCCCGGTGAGAACTGAACTGGGGAACTCCCCAGTTCATCATAGGGGTCCGCACGGGCCGGGGCCAGGATTCGATCCTCAGTCTCTGGGGCTGCAAAGTGAGCACTTAACCCACTGAGCCATCCCGGCTTCCCAAGAAAATCATTTTTAGAAGAGTCACCTCATTCATCAAAATCAACAAATAAAATCTGAAAGCTCTGCTTTTTACTTTGCTGTTCTGTGTTTGATATTGGCCGGTCCTCTCACTGCTCCTATCCAGTTTCTACAGTGATGCCTTTTCCTTGACTCCAGTACTTCCCTCTTCTCTGGGATTTGGAATCTGGAAAAGAAAAGGAGTAATGGGTTTCTCAGCTGTCAAATGCTCCATCTACTCTACCGGGCAGACCTTTCATCCACCTACACCAGTTATCAGCTCTTCGTCTCTCAGTCTCAAACTCACCCTAGTTTTGTGATGCTGGAGCCAAGCTTTGTGAACATCGCACCTGCTGTTTCTGGACCCGTTCGTGGTTAATTGCTTTTTACTAATTAACAATTACTTGTGTAACATTCTACTTGTTCCAAGAACTGGCACAGTGTCTTTCTCCTGCCTGGTCTCTGCTGACCTCATCTCAGGCAATTTGGCACCGCACCTGCTCCAGACCTTTACCGTTCTCCCCAAGTCTCTTCTGGCAAATCCCTTGCTTCTGACAGATGATCAGATTTCTTACTTGCCTAAGATCAGGACTATCCTATTTAAAATAAGTTTACTTCCCCCACCGCCTTCTCTAAGTTCTTTTGCCTCTCATACACTCCCAACCTGAACACCCCTCCATCAGTTAAAGGGGGACCCCTCTTCTGGAGCCCTGGAGCCCCTACCTCCTTCTGCTTCTTCAAGGACCTCACTTCATCAACAATGACTTCATTTTCTTCTGTCTTTAGTCTTTCTGTCTCCGCTTTTCCTTCTGTCAGAGCAGGGGTCCCCAACCCTGGTACCAGTCCATGGCCTGTGAGGAACTGGACCACACAGCAGGAGGTAAGGGACAGGTGGGCGAGCCAGCAAAGTCTCCTCTGTATTTATAGCTGCTCCCCGTTGCTCTGATTATCGCCTGAGTTTTTCCTACATGTGTTTTCCCTTCACTGCCACTGACTAAGCTCCAACTCTCACCCATGTTTACCTCAACTACTCAAAATGGTCAGCATTTCTCAATAGTCTATTATATGCAATAGTCTACTATTTTGCTTACACTGTTACAAGGATATAACCAGGGAAGAGAGACAATAAGATAATTCATATCCAGTCTCAAATAATTCTACTTTCTACTCTGGTGAGAAAGGTAAACATATAAATCAAATACAACCCTAAATAATTTGAGGGCTGCACCAGAGATTAGGGATTGCAATGGCATTCCCTGCCTCCCCTATCCAAACCTACCTGTAAGTGCTGTTCAATTCACCTTTAGAAAGACAGATTTGATCATTTGTAAGAGCTCACAAAATCATATGCCAACAGAAGCCAAACAGGAGTAATAGTGAAGGTAACAGATTTGTAGAAGGCAATAAAGAGTGGTGTGGACTGTGGCTAACGGAAAATACTCGAGTGAATGACCTGCTGAGGCATGCCACCACTCAGCTTCCATCAATGTAGCCATCTGGGATGCAGGCACTGTTGGCAGATCCTTTGGGTTTTGAAAATGAAATAGACATTATTTATGTGTGAAACATCCCACTTGAACCAAGTAAAACACATCCGTAGGTAACATTTGGCTCTTTGGCTCCCATTTTTGGAGCCCTCATTTATGTCACTTTTCCACTGAAAACTTTAGGTAACAAAGTACCTAATGAAGTAACGAGAGTCTGACTTGAGAGCATCCGTGTGGCAGGCTAAATAATGCACCCCAAAAGTGAGCATGTCCCAATCCCTAGAACCTATGAATATGTTACCTTACTTGACAACAGGGATTTGTAGGTGTGATTAAATTAAGGATGACGAGATGAGGAGATTATCCTGGATTATCCAGGTGAGCCAATGTAATCATCAGTGTCCTTATACGAGGCAAGGTGCTTCAAGTAAGAAAAAAACCATGTGCTGATGAACACAGAGAGAGACTGAAAAATTCTAAACCACTGGCTTTGAAAATGGAGGAAGGGGCCCCAACCAGGGAAAATAAGCAGCCTCTAGAAGGTAAAAAAGACAACGAAACAGATTCTGCCCTAGACCTTCCAGAAGGAACAAAGTCCTGACAATGCCTTGATGTGAAGACTTTAATAAACCTTGATTTAAAGACTTAAACAAATTTGTGTTGGTTTAAGCCACTCGTTATACAGACAACAGGAAACTAATCCAGTCCTCAACCCCCACAGTGAGGTGTAAATTCTCAGGATGCATCTCCTACAAAGTAGGGGAGGCATACCCCTCTGAAATCAGGTAAAGCCAAAAACTTGGTTATAATCGACAAGTAGGTATGTATTGAGACATCTTGATCTCTCCTAGGGGATGGAAATAGGAATTCAGATCCCAACCTCCAGGACAGATTCATATAAAGAGAAATACAATTTTAAGGCAGACTGCAGTATAATAAATGCTAAATGGATGATAAGTTCAGCTAGGGCTTTAGGCTTTCAGTGGAGGTAACCATCCTTGCTCACAATATGCTTCTCCTCCTATTCAGTCTTTCCATGATGGGCAGGGGACTGTACCCCCAGGTTTGTCCAGGTAAGTCCGAGTTTGTATGTTGTCCTGGGGTAAACATGAATAGGGACTCCTTTTATTTTCCAAAGTGCCTGGCTTCATGATAAACCACATGGTTAATCAAATCATAAGACATCAGACAGAAGCCACCAGACACTTCATTTTTGTTAGGAACAGCTTTGAGCTTGAATCTTAATGCAGAACAAAAAATGATCCCCAAGTTTTTACACCACCGAAACCTTCATGGAGAACAGTTAATTGACTAACACAGACATGTCAATACTTGACATACAATACTCAGATTCTCTTCTCGGCAAAGTTGAATTGAGAAAACTTAAATTACATTGTCTGATGAGAATCAGTGATTCTAACGTATGACACTTTCTGCTGCTGAAGCAGCTAAAGAGAAGGTTTTGTTTTGTTTTTTGTTTTGTTTTGCTTTGCTTTGCTTTGTTTTGTCTGTTTTGCTTTTGTTCTGTATTGTTTTGTTTTGTTTTGTTTTGTTTGTTAGCATAGATTCTGAGGAGGATGGTGATAGGGTTGGGCAGTTGGGAAGGGAAGAGGAAGAAGAGTTGGAGAGGTATAATATAAGAATATAAGAGAGGTTGGAAGGGAAAGACAGTGAGTTCTAGTTTTCTTGCCATATTCCCCAGACTTAAAGAACGATCAGGATGCCTGGATGGCTCAGTGGGTTGAGAGCTCGTTTTGTAGCCCTGGGGTCCAAGGATCAAGTCCTAGCCCCTAGCCTGTGAGGACCCATATGCTAAACTGGGGTGTGTCCCCAGTTCGGTTCTTGCCAGGGCCTGTGCAGGCGGCCTCTAGTCGAGTTCCTGCCCTGCGTAGCCCCGCGCCCACCTGTGGAGTGAAACTATATGGAAAACTAATGCTGTCAACTATGGAGACTGCTCTGGGCCCTCCCCCTTCTCTCTGTCTCTGT
>PVKE010010688.1:0-41903 GCA_004027555.1 Craseonycteris thonglongyai | reverse complement strand
TGTCAACTATGGAGACTGCTCTGGGCCCTCCCCCTTCTCTCTGTCTCTCTCTGTCTGTTTCTCTCTGTTAAAAATCAATAAAATAAATCTTAAAAAAAACACCTCTTTCTTCAGCTTGTATGCCTGTGCGCATTCAACAAGTGTCTGTGCAGGGCTGTATATGGGGCTCCTGCGAGCTGTGGTCTTGACCTTGACACAGTCCCTACTTTCCAGAGCACACACAGAAGTGATGGAAGGGCCCAGACTCGAAGACAGAAATGACAACATGATCTGACAGCACTGACAGTAGAGGGCAGAGTTGGGGAGCTGGGTGAGAAGATTGGGGAAGACTTCCCAGGGGGGTATTGAGTGAGCAGAATAGAAAGATGACTAGAATGCCACCTCTGAGTGAGGGGTAAGGGGGTGTGCTGGGGCAGAGAGGGGAGGACACAGGGTGCTCCTCAAGAAGTGCAAGCGGGAACTGCGTTGGGCAATGAATCCCAAGGGCTGGGACTTGGACTTTGTCTATTCGGATGCAGCGTCCGTGAAGGTTTGTAAAGCAAGATAATGGCACAATGGCATACTTGCTCTTGTAGCCGGATAAGGATGGATTTGTCCAACTGGAAGGTGAATGATTCATGAAATGACCTTATGCTGATGTGGAAGAAGTGTCACTTTTGTGTCCCAACTTCCCCCAACCCCCAACCTCTCCTACGTGTTTGCTGATGTTTGGAATCCCATAGTTAGAGATTTATTCCTTTGTTAAATCTCCTACAACTTATAGAATAGTCTCACAAGGCCCTTAAACATAGTCACATGAACATATACGAGCAACCTTTCTGAGAGTAGGTTTTGGTGAGATATGGAGGGAAGTGAGAAGGGAGGAGAATCTGGGAGTGTGAGCACATGGACAAACTATAACAGTAACCCAGAGCTGACTCAAGACTCAGTCACCCTGAAAGGTAACGTAATGTCAGAGTCAAGTCAGAAATGATGTGGAAAAGTGAATTGTTTTCAAATGATGAACCAAAATCTTTAACTTATTAAATACTTTAAAACCACAAAGATTTATCTTAAGAGTTTTGAGGGTCTATTAAAGGGCTTCTCAGTTGTAGACAATGGTATTCAGTCCTGGCTAATTTAAGCTGAACAAGAGTTCATTGAAGGATATTTAGGAGCAAATAGGAAGTGTCTCCAGGAGGGCTTATGAACTGGCATGGTGGCTCTGTCCCTAGCCAGAAATGGTGATCAAAATCACACAGCAGAACGGGACCAGTGGGGACCCTCCCACTTCCGGTTGGGGCACAGATACTGCACTAGGCATTACCAACACCATCAATGTTGGTACTGAGCGATTCCACTTGAACTGCCAAATTGCCTCTGGACATTGCATCCAACTTTTACCAAAATGGATTTAGAAAATGCCCTTTTCTTGTGTTGCAAGCTTCCTTGGTAAAGTAGAGTGGAGTGCGTGTGATAGGTGAGCCTAGGTCGCATGCCTGCTCTTGGTGCCAGGGGCTGAAAGGTGAGTATCTGGTGCGAATGGTATAGGTGGTCTCTCTCTGACCAAGACACATAAGGGGAGCCATGTCCAAACCTGAGGGCTAGGGGCTTTGAAGAGGGAGTGTGAGGCTGAACAAAATGACAAAGTCCCACCACAAAGAATAGCTTCTGCACCTGCTTCTGACAAGGACAAAGGGAACTTGAACCCTGCTCATAATAGTAATGCTGCGAAGAATCTGAATAGTAGAGCCTTTAAGTTCTTTCTAATCCACTAGTGAAAAGTCCAGTGCAGTGATGTCAAAATAAGAAAAAACTTTGCTCAGTTTTAAAATAAGGTTTATGTTTTAACTTTGGACTTAAGAATTTCCCCTCCTCTTTCTTTGTCTTATTAAAAGGATCATTTCTGCCATATCCCCTAAACTGAGTTAGAAATAACGCAAGTAAGTCTTTAAAAATATGTTAGCAAACAATTCTAAAATAAAGGGTGTCCCAAAATTTACGCAAGAAGTGATTTTGATAGAAAACACAGGTTTATAATTAAAAATTGTGAATTTTCATTGATCAACAATGAAAATGTGTTGTTCTTTCATGTAGCGCTCCATTTTTAATAACCCTGAACTGTCAGCTGTCACACTGTCTTTCTTTATCATTGGCAACACTTTACCGCACAAATGATGCAAAATTCAAAATTTGCGTGAATTTTGGGACACCCTTTATGTATTCTTTTTGATTTTTAAGATTTATTTTATTATTTTTGACAGAGACAGAAGAAAGGGGGAGGGCCCAAAGTAGTCTCTATAGTTAGTTGTACATCATCAGTTTTTGACATGGTTTTGTTCCTCATAGGTGGGAGGGGGCCATGCAGGGTGGGAACTGGGCTGGGGGCCTCCTCCTGCATGGGAAGCACGCCCCCTTGAGCCAGGGGCCGAACCAGGGGGCAAGAACCAAACTGGGGGCCTCCCGCATGGGAAATACACCGCAGTTCAGCATATGGGTCCATCCACATGGGCCAGTATTCGATCTTCGGTCTTCGGGGCTGCAAAGTGAATGCTTAACCCGCTGAGCCATCCCGGCTTCCCCTAAAAATATGTATTCTTATGTCTAAACATGAAGCCATAGTCATGGAAATACATTTTGATTTGATTTCAGAGTGACCCCATCAGAAGGGGTATGTCATATGACCATAACGACAGGCATCCATTCATAATTTGATGAATTCTCCACCCAGAACCTGGCAGCCCAGCAGTGAGCAAGGAGACCTCAGCTGTAAGCGAAGGGCAGTGGGTATAAAAAGATGTTTGATCATTCAAGATTTCTTTGGTCTCATTGTGTAAGTGTGTTTAATTCTGCCTAAAACTTGCAGGTTGACCATAAAAATGACTTGAGGACCTCATCATTTTGTACAAAGCTCAAGGAGTTATCTAGAGAAACAGTTTATTTGCTAGTTTGTAGAGGTGTGAGAAATGGATAGACCCCTCCCACCTGTGTGAAATGAAACTATGTTGAAAACTGATGACATACAACTATGAAGACTGCTCTGGGGCCTCCCCCTTCTCTCTGTCTCTGTCTGTCTCTGTCCCTCTCTGTCAAAAACAATATGATGAATCTTTAAAAAATGAATAGGTTGTAAAGAACATTAACAATTTCGTGTTATAGTTTCTCTAAAACTTTCAGCATGCATACCCACTTTGGGGGCATCTATCCCACAAGAATGAAAGCAGCAGTCTATAAGGATTCATACACAAAGAAGCATTTGCTTCAATATTGTTTGGAATAAGGAAAAAAAAAACACCCTGAATGTCTACTAGTAGAGGAAAAGTTGAATAAACTGGTATATTCTTACTGTTAACTATTATTGCATGTGCTTAAAAGAATGGTTCAGATCTATATATGTTGTCCTGGAGGGTGCCCATGTATATTGTTGGATTAGAAAAGTTGTCAAAAATGTGTATAGTATAAACCCATCTTCATACAAATATAAATGTGTTTGTACATTTATATTTTTTGGGTAAGCATTGAGAAGTATATAAGCCAAATTGTCACTTTTGCCAGGAGTAGAGTTTGAGGGACTGTTTAATGTATTACAACAAGCATATACTATTAGTTTTGTAATTAAAATACAATATAGAGAAGGGTTAAAACCTACCTAGCCATTTAGGATTTGGTGAGGATTCAATGAGACAGTATTTATAAAATGCTTATTATAATTCCTGGTATCTAGTAAGCATCTGAGAAATGCTGGATATTATTATTTGATGTTTTGTCATTCTGGACTAATGTTGTATACAGCAGTCTAGCCCTAGCCTTCCTCCATACTTTCATTTAGTACATTCTTTGTTCCAGATGTTTTGTAGTCTCTGAGTACACCATGCACTGTCTCTGTCACCCTTAGGTCTTTGCACATACAGTCCCCATTCTTAGAACCTTGAATTCCTCTCTTCACCTGTTTAATGCTTTGTATCCTTAAGGTCTCAGGTTAAATGCCTTTGCTGACCTGCAGGTGAAGGTGGGAGACCTGTCCTCTTTGGGTTGTCTGTCCACACCATCATACTCAGCTCTCTGTTGGAATAGTCTGTCTGCCTTTGGGGCTGTGTCTCCCCAGCTTTGCATCATCAGAACCTCACTCAGGACCATGGAATGGGCACTCGATAAATGTTGGTGAGTAGCTGAGTGAAGAGATCTTATGGCGACAGTATGACCCAAGAGGCAGGTTGGATTTCTCAGGAAAAACTTAGGAGAGGGACAGGCCAGTGTGTCACTCACCCTGTTTGTGTTCTAGGTGTCTGCTTGGGTTACCTAAGTGCAACATTTTTATTTCTCAGGTGTTTGCAAATTGAAAATGGAGTAAGGTTCTGCTGTTTTTCAAATGATTAATCTGTTCAGATTATCATATAATGTCCCTCCAATTTCGAAGTTATTAACTTTCCAGAACAGTTAATAATGACTCTTTATTAGATTTCTGCATAGGTACAAATCCCTCAGTTTAACCAGTGTCAGATAAAAGCAATTGAGAAAATACATTGTGGGATGGAAACTCCGAGAGGGGCTTTGCTGATGGTGATCGTAGCTGCAATTTAAACAAGTGGTACCATCCTTAATGGCAGAGCACTCACTTCCTGGCCCTGGTTAAAATACAGTCATACCTTGGAATCCGAATGCCTCAAAACTTGAACATCTTGGAATCTGAACGAAAATATCAAGCAAATTTTGCCTTGGATTCTGAATGTTGCTTTGGAATCCGAACGCCAACCATTGTCCATGTGTGACGTATCAACTGTACAGCCCGTAGCTTTATCCAAACACCCACTTGTCTTGGAACTCGAACGTTTTGGAACTTGAACAGGGTTCTGGGACAGATTAAGTTCAAATTCCAAGGCATCACTGTATAGTTTTCAAAAAGGTAGAATTATGACTCCCACACAAACATAAAATGAATACATGTTAAAGATTTTCTTTAACTCATTAGTCAATGAGGGAACATAGATGGATTTAAATGAGAATGTAAAGAATGGACACACTGGAGATGAGTGGCATAGAAATAAATGAGAAATGGAGACAAAACTGGTTTTTACATGGGGAGGTAACATGATCAATTGAACGTCATCCTAATAAGGCAGAATTTCCATGTCTATAGACAAAAATTATTTTACCAATACATTTTGGTATGAATATGCTCCAAAATATTGCATGGGACATACTTGTACTGAAGAAACGTTTATCTGAAAATAAAATTTAACTTGTGATTCTGTTTATTATTTTTGCTTTTTCCCCTCTAAGCCTGTAAACCCTATATGAATTCAGCATTATTATAACAGATTATCTCTCAACCCACCAGATCAATAACCTCCCTACACCCCCATCCCTCCCCCATTCCAATGGCAAATTATGTTTTCCACCAAACCTACTTCCTGATCTATATTCCACATTGTGGCATCCTCATCTACTCTTATCTAAGATCAGATTCTCTCTCCTTACTTTAATCCAATTGATTAGTGAGGATGATGGATTTGGTCTCCAATACATTGTCAAATCTACACGATTATCTTTATCTCTACTGCCTAAGCTCTGGTCTGGCTCTGGCCTAGAGATTTGCAAATTTCCTAAATTAATCTTTCAGTTTTCATTTTCTCCCATCCTTCTTACTCATCATCAACAAGTTGTAATTCTGGGTTAAATTTTCCCTGCTTGCTTCCAACAGGACATGGTTTATACCCCTTAACATGGCCTTTCACAATCTGACTGTGTTCTGCTTCTCTGGTCACCATCCTCATTGCCTCCTCTCCAGACACATTAGTCATTCACAACTCTGAGTCTCCGCACGTGCTGTTTTCTGTGCCTATAATGCTTTCTCCTTCTCTGTCATACTCCCAACTTCTACTGCAATGTCATTTCCTCTCTCAAGCCTCCAGCCTGCTTGTGTTCCCCAGCTCTTTGCTTCCAACCCACTCAATCTTCCTTTCCTTGAACTTCCATTATAACATTATATTATTAAAGCACTTGTCAAATTGTATTGTCAATAATTGTACTGTTTCTGCCTTGCTCACTAGACTATAAGTTTCTCAAGGACAGGAATTATGTTTTAGTCATTGTTTTAAATATATAGCACCTAGCATAATGCATGACACATAGTATGCATGCAATATCAGAGTAAGAAGTAGATATCAATAACTCTTTCATGTCCATCTGCGAAAGAAATTGTCATGAAGCACCTGAAGATGATGCTGTAGCAAATGGAGGTAATAGGAAGTTAACCAGTTAAAGATGGAATGCATAGAGATGTCTGTTCTTCTGGTTCACTGGATTGCACACAAATAACTATACTCTCACATGTTTAAAAATTTTTATTTTTAAAGATTTATTTTATTGTTTTTGACAGAGATAGAAAGAGACAGACAGAGAGAAGGAGGAGGGCCCAGAGCAGTCTCCATAGTTGTACGTCATCAGTTTTTGACAGGGTTTCATTCCACACAGGTGGGCGGGGGCCGTGCAGGGCGGGAATTAGTCTGGGCACATCCTGCATGGGAGGCATGCCCCCTTGAGCCAGGAGCCCAAACGGGGAGCAAAAACCAAACTGGAGGCCTCCCACATGGGAGGCACACCCATTTCAGCATATGGGTCTGCATGGGCAGGGGCCTAATTCTATCCTCAGTCCCCAGGGCTGCAAAGAGAGATCTTAACCCACTGAGCCCTCCCGGCTACCCCCCTCACACATTTTAACACGAGCAAGTGCATGTTTATTGAGCGTTATGCACATAGGTACAGATGTCTAGCATAGAATGAAGACAGCAGGGAATGAATACTCCTGGAACTGAAAGTTATTAGACAAGCCTTTGTTACAGCCTGAAAACACCTCAGGTCTAAAATGTTGGGAGTTATAGAAAGAGTCTGGATTGCTGTCCTTTCCGTTCCTCCAAGTGTGTGAGACACAAATGAAACATTTCATTGTAACAAGATACACCTGATTACCTTCAACATAACAGCATACTTTTCAGCTCTTCCAGAATACTTCTGAACACATTCAACTTTTGCACTTGTGAACAGTTTCCCTTGTAGAGTTCATTGTCTGTCCATGACCTACATATGAACCCCCAGCTAAGCTCCCAACAATATCTGAAAAGCCAAGAATAAATTTCCTGCAAGCGTTACAGTATTTAGGACTTTTACTTATTTTATTTCCTCCATCAGGACTGTAACTCATGAATTTCTTATAGTAGAATTAACAAGGGTCAAGATGTTACAGGGAGATAAGGCAGGTTTTTTTTTTTGGTTTTTTTTGTTTTTTGTATTTAAAGATTTATTTATTGTTTTTGACAGAGAGAGAGAGATACAGAGTCAGAGACAGAGAGAAGGGGGTGGGCCCAGAACAGTCTCCATAGTTGTACATCATTGTTTTTTCCACATAGTTTCATTCCACAGGTGGGCGGGGCTGCACAGGGCAGGAACTGGGCCAGGGTCTCATCCCAGTGAGAACTGAACTGGGGCACTCCCCAGTTCAGCATATGGGTCTGCACGGGCCGGGGCCGGGATTCGATCCTTGGTCCCCAGGGCTGCAAAATGAGTGCCTAACCCACTGAGACAGCCTGGTTTTCCCTAGGCAGTTTTTTAAATGTAATCTTAGAATCATCTTCATCAGAACCCTTTGGTGTGCTTATTTAAGTATATTCCTGAGCCAGATTTTTCATTGAGTGGAGTTCAAAAATTTGCATTTTAAATAAACTCCATAGCACATTGTTATGTATAATGATGATTGAGAGCTGGTGGAACAGACACAAGCAACAGTACAGATCTCATTCTTAGGCAACTGAGGCACTCCACTATGAGATGAGTGACAAAAATTCACTTTCAGAAGGCCAAACTCCAGACCATCACTACAATACATTCTTTTTTTTTTTAACTTTTTTTAGTTTATTTATTCATTTATTTTTTATTGTTAAATTTATTGGGGTGACATTGGTTGGTAACAATTACATAGTTTCCAGGTGTACAGCTCTACACTATATTGTCTACGTATTGCATTATGTGCTCACTACCCAGAATCAGTTCTCCCTCCATCACCATATATATGGTGCCCCCTTCCAACTCCCCTACCTCCTGCTCTTTCACCCACTTCCACTCTTTCCCTTCAGGTAACTACTAAACTATTGACTGTGTCCATGAGTTTTTGCTTCTTTGTTACTTTAAGTTTTATATTCCACCTATAAGTGAGGTCATATTTCTTAATTCTTTTAGTCTGACTTATTTTACTTAATAAGATGGTTTCAAGGTCCATCCATGTTGTCACAATTGGCTATATTTCATCTTATCACTGTACAATTACATTCTGAGCAGTCACTCAGGATTCTGCAATTGTCCAAACTATCACCTGTGGTCAATGAGGTTCAAAGCTGCTGCTTACTAGCTGCCGTGTGAATTTTAGTTGGCAAGAGAAGCATGTAACAGCTAAGGATAGATATTTCCAAGAGGATAAGACTGTAGGACAATACCGAGGAGGTTGGTCATGGAGCGAAGGGCATGTTTCTGAATAGGGTATAAAGTGCACTGTGATGTTTGATGTCACTGAAATAAACTTTAAAAAGCAAAGTTTTGTTCCTAGGGGATGGTTAGGTCCTCCTACCTAGACACTCCACTGAAGACCAGTAAAACTCACATTTTTATACTTGAGTATTCAGTTTCTTTAAAGCCTCTTTCTGTTACTACAATGTAAATATTAAATGAAACACTTATTACCCACCCTTACATTTCAAATAGATTTAGATATGTTGGCATTTGAAACATGATACAAAAAAAAAATGTGACCCATAGGCACAAGTTGGTGCTTTCTCTTACGCTTTAGACTGAAACTTGCATCTGTAGCTTTTGCCCTTTATCTGACTCTAAATCGGAAAAGATGATTAACCGGTCGTGCTTCTCCTCTTCCTGCTTACCTAACCTCAGTGCCTCTCTTTCCCAGCTGGCTCCAGCTGCCTGCATGCACACAGGACTCAGGGGGAGCAGTCAATCCCTCTGCTCTGTTGTGAGTCACTCTCTTACTTCCCACTTCCTTTCTGATGGATAACTTTAATGTACTCTCAAAAAAACTCCAAAAACAAACAAACTAAAAAACCAAACACACACACACACACACACACAAACTTTTTCTGCTCTAGCCCTGGAACTCTATTTTGCATATCTCATGTCTTAAGAGGTTAAAACTTTTCTTTCTGAGTCAACAAACAGCTGAAACACTTATAACGGTTTCCTTATTGGTCCCTGGGAAAAGTATCCCAAATTTGGGTGGGGGAAGCTTCACTTTATTATGATTGAAGTAGGGATGCATCCATATAGCAGAGACTCTTGTGGATTTGGTGCTACTTCTTTTTAATACTTTCAACTGTATTAAAATGGGTGAGGTGATTGTATTGCCATTTTGTAGATATATTCAGACTGAGGAAGGTTACCTGACTGACCCAAGGCCGTACAGCTAGAGAAGGGTAAAATCAGATTCGAATTCCAGGTCTGTACTCATATGGCTCCAAAGTTTAGTCTCTACTTCAGCCAATAGATTTGTTAAGAATGACTGATAAATAGAGTCTATGGAAATGAGTGACAGCAAATTTGTCATAGCTAGTCTTCCATTACCCTTTAGTGGCCTAGGTGCAACATAATTAGGGTAGATCTTGTAGCTATTTTAGGCTTAGGTTTAGTATATGTGAAAGAAACAGAAGCATCCAGATGATAGACTGGAGAGCAGTGAGGAATCCAGAGAGAAGTGTAAGATAGGAAAGAACAAAATAACCCACACATAAATGCTGTATAAGAGCAGAATAAAAGCTTTATGGCATGGCCATGCAGAATTACTACTGATTGAGTAAATATCTATAGCACAGTCATTTGCTAAAATCTGTGAGCCTACTTCTGGGTGGCATATTTACCTTTAAAAAGTGAAAATTAAAATAAATGAATTTTTAGCATTGATTTTTAAAAAATTTTATCTGTAAGGAACCAAAAGATATAATTCAATGGTATTCAAACAAACAAAATCAATGGAATTCTTGTCTTTACACTAATTTAAGCAGCACTCCTATATATACAACTGATATCGAGCCACTTGGAGACAGCCTAGTAGAAGCCTGGGAGCCTTCCTTGCTGACCCTGGAGCAGCCCCTCAGACTGGGGTTCTTAGAAACACAGATGGCAAAAGCCTACTTAGAACTAGAAGGTGATTAGGCTTCAGAAGGCCTGTTTCTCATGTCTGCTCTACAATCCTTGACCTTGGACAAGTCTGCACCTCAGCCCCTTATTCTGAAAGTGAAGATTATGGTGATATGTGAACCTCCAACCTCGGGGCTACTGAGAACTAGGAAACTGGAGGTCCTATATAGGAGCACTCACATATACTCACAGGACTCAATGTAAGATTTATTACAGTTAAAGGGCACAAAGTGAGTCAGCACAGGGAGAAGGTACGTGGGGCAAAGTTCGGAGGAACCCAGGCACAAGCTTCTAAGAATTCTCTTCCTGGGGAGCCCCACAGACTGCTCATTAATGCCTCCAAAATCAAATTGTTACGCCGTGTGTGAAATGTTGTCTATCAAAGAAGCTGAGGAGCAACTCATTGCCTAAGTTTTCTGCTGGGGACTGATCACATAGGGACCCTTTGCCTAGCTGGTGTCACATTCCCTGCTGGAAAGCAGGTGTTGAGCATAAACTACATTGTTTGTACAGATAGTTGAGGCACAGTGAGCCAATTTGATCAGTGAGGGAATGGTGGGAACCCTCCTGAACTTTTAATTTCCAGGTGTCAGCTGAGGACGAAACTGGTAAGGATAATAGCAATTTTAGGCCTTCTGGGTTCTTGTTTCTGCTCAGTAGGTTTCAATCTTTTTCCTCCCTAGTTCAAACAATTTGTACATAAAAATAATTCAGGAAAATTTAGAAGTGTTGTTTTCATGTTGATGATATCATTTCTGAGATGCGAATTCTCATTCACACTCTCTGAACTCAGATAATTTACTCTGCTTTTATAAAAGCTCACAGTTGTATGATTGAATGAAATAAAAATAATAAACATAAAAGAAAAATCAAAATAAAGAATCTAGGTAAGTTTCAGAGGTATAATCAAACATACAGTGATAGAAAGTGAGCTGATTCTGGGTGGTGAGCACATAATGCGATGTATAGACAATGTAATGTAGAATCGTATACCTGCAAACAATGTAATTGATACTAATTAAGGTCACCCAAAAAAATTTAGCAAAAAAACCCCAAAACATTATTTTTAAAAATTTTAAAATGTAAAATGGAATTTTCCTAATCACATATTTAGCATTGAATGAGCTGACTGATTAAAGGAAGGTTGTAACAAATCATTTTTAAATAAAAATAAAATTATAATATTAATCATTAGCAGATTGATTTGCTAGAAATGTAAATAATCATAAGTTTTTTAAAATATTGGATCATGATTTATAATTTTCAATAACTCTATTTTTAAAAGACTTTTATTAAAAAATAGCTAACATACAATATTATATTAGTCTCAGGTGTATACCGTAGTTATGCAACATTTAGATACCGGAAGAAGGGAGCGCCGTGGAAATCCAGCGACCATCTGACACTGTGCCACACTATCACAATACTATTGACTGTATTCTCTGTGCCGTACATTGCGTCCCATGGCTTATTTGTTTTATACCTGGAAATTTGAACCTCTTATTCTCTTTCACCTTTTTCTTCCTCTTTTAAAATTTTTCAGTTACAGTTAACATTCAATATTATTTTATATTAATTTCAGGTGTACAGAATAGTGGTTACTTTTAGATATAATTTTTATATGTAAAAAATGTTATAGAATTTCATGCAATTTAAAAACATTTATGTAATTTAAGAAGTGATGCCCCTAACTACTCTAGTACCCACCTTGTACTGCATATAGTTATTACTATTATATATTATTGACTATATTTCCTATGCTTTATTTTACATCCCGGTGACTATTTCGTAATTCTCAATTTGTACTTTTTTAATGCCTTCATTTTTTGCAACCGGCCCCTCAACCTCCCTTCCAACTATCACCCTGATAAATCTAGTACCCATCTAACTCCATACATAGTTATTACAATATTATTGATTATTTTCCTTATGCTATACTTTATATCCCATGACTATTTTGTAACTACCAATTTGTATTTCTTAATCCTTTCCCTGTTTTCACCCATACCCTGCAAATCCCTCCCAATCTGGAAACCCTTAAAATGTTCACTGTATCTATGAGTTTGTTTTGTTCATTTATCTTGTTCTTTGATTTCCTCATGTAAGTGAAATCATATGGCATTTGTCTTTCTCTGACTTACTCCACTCAGCATATTACTCTCTAGGTTGCTAAGTCCCAACCCTTTTCCACTTGTGTACCCCTTTCAAACCCATTTCTATAAATTGTACCCCTTGTTTTTTCAATTGTTAAATTTATTGGAGCGATATTGGTTAGCAAAAATTACATAGGCTCCAGGTGTACAACTCTATAGTACTTTGTCGGTCTGTGTGTTACAATATGTGTTCACCACCCAGAGTCAGCTTTCTTTCCATCACCATATATTTAGTGCCTCCTCCCGCCTCTCCCACTCCCTTACCCTCAAGTGACCACTAAACTACTGACCATGTCTGTGAGGTTTTGTTACTTTGTTGCTTTCAGCTTTATATTCCACATATGAGTGAAGTGATATGGTTCTTAGCTTTTTCTTTCTGGCTTATTTTGCTTAGCATGATGATCTCAAGTTCTATCCATGTTGCTGCAAATGACAGAACTTCATTGAGTAATATTCTATTGTATGCATATATGTACCACAGCTTTTTTATCTGATCATCTATCAAAGGGCACTTTGGTTGTTTCCCTGACCTGGTGACTATGCATAGTGCTACAGTGAACACTGGGGTACACAGGCCTTTATGGACTGAGGTTTTCAAGTTTTTTGGAGGGTAGATACCGAGAAGGGGGATTGCCAGGTCATAGGGAAGCTCCATTCCCAATTTTCTGAGGAATCTCCATACTGCCTTCCATAGCAGTTGTACCAATCTGCTTTCCCACCAGCAGTGTATGAGGGTTCCTTTTTCTCCACAGCCTCTCCAGCACTTGGTTCTTGTCTTGCTGAGTAGAGCCATTCCAACAGGTGTGAGGTGGTATCTGATTGTGGTGTTGGTTTGCATTTCCCTAATAGCTAATGAGTGTTTTTTCATGTCTGTTGGTCATTTGTATGTTTGTGAGTGTGGTGTCCGCTTAGGGCTTCTGCCATTTTTCTTTCTTTTTTTTTTATTCCATTTTTCAACTGGATTGTTGGTTTGTTTTTTGTTGTTGAACGTAGAAATTCTTTATATATTTTAGATATTAGCCCCTTATCAGAGGCATTATTTGCAAATATTTTCTCCCAATTGGTTGGTTCCCTCTTTGCTTTTTATTTTTTTATTTTATAATTATTTATTTTTAAATATTTATTTTTATTGTTTTTTTGTTTTTTTAATTTATTGTTAAATTTGATGAGGTTACATTGGTTGGTAACAATTAGACAGTTTACAGATGTACAAGTCCACATCACATCATTCATGCATCGTATTATGTGCCCATCACTCAGTATCAGTTCCCTTTCCATCACCTTATATCTAGTGCCCACTCCCACCTCCCTCCTCTTTGCTTTTTTGATGGTTTCTTTTGCTATACAGAAGCTTTTTAGTTTGGTACAGTCCCATTCATTTATTTTTGCTTTTATTTCCCTTGCCTTTGAGTACCCCTTGTTATTAAATACTGACACTTTTGTTCAGTGCCTATCTCAATGTAAAATAGTAGAAATGAGGTAATATGTTAGGAAAGAAAAATTACTACACTAAGAGTACAAACCACAGATTTAATTTTATAATATTCATAACACAGGTCAATATTGTTATTGATTATTTTTCATGTACCCCTTCATGGCCCAGGATGTACCCCCAGGGGTACATGTACCACCACTTGGGAATCAATGTTCTAGGTCCATCCATGGTTTTCTTTTTGGAAGGCAAGATTTCATTCTTTTTTATGGCTGAGTAATATTTCATTGCATATATGTACCACTTTTTTATGTCCATTCATCTACTGATGGACACCCAACTTGCCTTTATATCCATTGTATATAATGCTGCAATGAACATGTAGATGCATTTATGCCTTTGAAGTAGTGTTTTTGTGTTTCTTCAGATAAGTACTTAGAAATGGGATTACTGGTTCCTTTGTCTCATATAGCCTTGTATTAAAGTCTATTTTGTCTGGTACAAGTATAGCTATCCCAGGTTTTTGGCTTTTCTTTTGTTTGTTTGTTGTTGTTTTTTTCATTTCCTTTTTCATGAAACATCTTTTTTCCATCCCTTTACTTTCAGCCTGTGTGTGTCTTTCAATATGAAGTGGTTCTCTTATAGACTATATATGTAAGAGTCTTGTTTTCATATTTATTCAGCCACCCCATATCTTTTGATTGGGGCATTTAATCTGTTTACATTGAAAGTAATTGTTGATAGATATGTAGTTATTGCCATTTTGTTCATATTTCTAATCTTTTTTTTTTTCTTTTCATCTTGAAAAAGTTTCTCTAAGATTCCTGTAATATACTGGTTTTGTAGTGATGAAGTCCTCTAGTGTTTTTTTTTGTGTGTGTTATTTGTGTGTGTCTAGGAAGCTTTAATCTGTCTTTTGTAGGTCCCTGTTTTTTATTGCTTTGAGTATACTGTGCCAATCCCTTCTGGCCTGCGAAGTTTCTGTTGCAGAATCAACTGCCAAATTTATGGGAGCTCCCTTGTAGGTAACTGCTTTTCTCTTGGTGCTGTTAAGATTATTTCTTTGTCTTTAGCCTTTGGCATTTTAATTATGAGGTGTCCTGCTGGGGGCACTTTTGAGTTCATCTTGTTTGGGACTCTCTATGCTTCCTTTGCTTCTATGTCTATTCCCTCTGCAAGGTTGTGGAAGTTTTCTGTCATTATTTGTTCAGCTCTGTTCTTTATCCCTTGCTGTCTGTCTTCTCCTTTTGGTACCTCTGTGATGCAAAGGTTGATACACTTGATGTTGCCCCAGATGACCCTTAAACTATCCTCATTTTGGGGAATGTTTTCTTCTTTTTGCTGTTCTGTTTGAGTGTTTTCTGCATCCTTATCTTCTCAATCACTGATTTGATCCTCTGCTTCAACTAATGTACTCTTAATTCTCTCTAACATATTCTTTTTTAATTTATTTTATTGTTTAAGAGAAGGTGAGAGAGAGAGAAGGAAGGAGGGCCCAGAGCAGTCTCTATAGTTGTACATCATTAGTTGTGACACGGTTTCATTCCACGCAGACGGATGTGGGGCCACACATGGCAGAAAACAAATCATGGGATTCCTGCATGGGAGGTAAGAACCTATGCCGCTCAGCCATTCTGGCAGTTAACCAGTTGTGTCACAGTTCAGCATATGGGGTTGCACAGGCCAGGGCTGGAAACTGAATCCCAGACCTCATAATTGTGAGGCAAGTGCTCAACTGTGTTGTCCTTGGAGGTAGCCAAGTGATTCTTCAGGTGGTCTGAAGCTGGCCACCAGGTATGCCAATGCCAGGGCCTCCTGCGAGGGGACCCATTGCAGTCCAAGTTTAACTACAGCCTGCCCAGGACCACCTGACATGAGCCACAAGGCAATTCACAAATAGCCACTATCCATGCTGGACTTGGAGGTACCTCAAAAGGTCAAGCCATGAACTGAGTATAGCTGCCACTAGTGTCGAGTTTAGGGCTGCCGAGCAAGATATATGAGACATGCTGAAGCCAGATGCTGCTTATCTGGGTTTTGCGAAGCTTTGAGAGATTTTCAGAACTTCTGCAGCATGAACCAAGAGAGGTAACTGGTATGGAAAAGTCACTGGAAACAGCTTGGGTGTGCTCGTAAAGTGGGTTGGGCAGGGTCTCAGGAAATCACCAGAGTGGGACAGACAAATGTTAGCCAGGTTGATAGAGACTCAGATATAGTTTTTGTCTGTGTCTGCATGCTAGGAAAAGGTGGGGCTCAAGAAATAGACAATGGCTTCCACCAGCTCATTTGTCTTGGAGAAAGTTGCCCCTCTAGCTCTTGCCCTGAAGCCAGATGATTCAGTATCTCCTCATATGTTTCTGCACCTTTTGAGCTGCTGTCTCAGTGCTGGAACTCAGAGCAAGAGAGTCCATCAGCGAGTAAGTTTTGTGAACTGACCCTTGAAGAGGAATGTCTGTAACTGCAACCACCCTGGTCTTACTCAATCATAATCTCCACTGGTTTTCACAGACAGAATTTATGGCACTGACACACTAGGCTGGGATGCTTGCTTTAGGGCTAGGACCCCTCCCTCCTCTGGGGAGGACTTCTGCTGCTGAGATATTCCTCCCATCCTCCCAGTTTCTAATGGTCACTTGTGGGTATGGGACCAGCCTATTTTGCCTCTCGGTCCTTCCAACCAGTCTTGAGGTAACTTCTTCTGTATGTCCTTAGTTGTAGGGCTTCAGTTCAGCTAGAAGCCCTAGTTCAGCTAGAAGTCCTATTGTGTTCTGTAGTTTAATTTTGATATGGTCACAGAAGGCATTACATACAGCATTTATTGCTCCTCCATCTTGGCTGGAATCTATTTTGTAAGTTTTTTGGAAAAGTTTTATTAAAATATTTAAATCTAAGTCTATTTCTAAAGCCCAACATAGTTTGTACAGGAAAGATAATGAAAATAATTGCAAGTGTATGTGTTAGATAAAATATTAAGTTGCTATAATAAGAGATTCAATAATACAAAACAAACATGTTTATTTCTCTCACAGGTAACATTTTCAGGGTGAGAGGTTCAGGCAGATAGGGAAGCTCTGCCAGCTTCATCAGAGACTCAGCTGATGGCAGCCCTGCCGTCCGCAATAGTTGGTTTTTCACACCTTAGTTTCTAAGTTCTGGCTACTAGAGTGAGAAAGAAGGGGTTAGGAGTGGAAATTCAAAGCCAAGAATTCCCTCTTCAGCTAGTGAAGTGAAAATCGCTTACCTAAATTTTGCTCATACTGTATTGGTGAGAGATTAGTCACGTGGTCACATTTAACTGCAAGAGAGGTTGAGAAATGTAAGCTAGCTACATGCCTAAGAAGGGACAAACAACTTTTGTTGGACTGTTAGCAATCTGCCCCACAGCCCATTAGAGTTTACCATTTCAGGTGTAAACTAAGATGTTTAACACTTTATTTAGAGATTCAAAACTTTCCAAGTAATTACATAACAAATCAAGAAATTTTCTAGAATAATATCCAAGCTATCACTTCATAAAATGCAATAATCTATATCATGAGGAAATTTTATATTATAAAATTCATGATAGGGAAAACTGGGATGGCTCAGGTTAAGTGTTCACTTTGCAGACCTGGGGTTCAAGGGTTAAATCCCGGCCCCAGCTTGTGCAGACCCATATGCTGAACTGGGGTGTGCCCCCAGTTTTGTTCTTATGAGTTGAACTTCCCATGTGGGAGGCCCCCAGTTTGGCCCCCAGCTCAAGGTTTTGTGCCTCTCCTGTGGGAGGCCCCCAGCCTGGTTCCCGCCCTGCACATACAACCACGGAGACTGCTCTGGGCCCTCCCCCTTCTCTCTGTCTCTCTTTCTGCCTCTGTCAGAAACAATAAAAGAAATCTTTTTAAAAAGTTCATGGTGATAATTGGATGAAATGCTTTCAATGCATTTTGTTATTCTTGGTAGTTTTACCCCCAATTGTAGTTGACATATTATTTCTCTTTAGTTTACTCTTTTGAACAGCATATATTAATAAGACTTCCTGTCCCAAATCATCCCTTAGCTAAATGGCTTTCCTCTTGTTGAATACCTTTTAACTTCTATATTATAATTATGATTTCAAAATTCAATTGTACTTTCTTAATATAAATCTAGGAAAATTGAAAACTAAACCACATTTTCATTTTCTACATTTTACTATATCTGTTATTTGTATATATAATGTAGTATCCAACTTCTTAAGGGTATTACATTTATACTTCAACTGCTTATGTTTTCATTCCTGATATGCAAATAGTAGAATTTGATTTAAATTTAAAGTTGTACTTTAAAACATTAGAAGATTCTTGTGCTGTTTTATTATATAATCTGTGATTTCTGTAGCTTTATTTTAAAGTTGGTGTCAGTGTACGGGGGTAGATACTAGGTACTGATGACTGGTAATAAGGGACTATATAGTTCATTGGTTGAGAATGCACACAAATTGGGCATTGACTTGGGCATTTCTTTTATTCAGTGCCACATTGAGATTTTTTGTATTTTTCTCCCTTTCTCTCTCTCTCACACACACACTGTATACATGCATACATATATGTGTACACATATGTATATATTTTCCATTTCAACTGTCTTCCAAATGTAAAATCTTCCTACTTGCAGAAAAATATCCTATTAATAGAAGTGTGGTCCTTTATGTACTGAGATGATACCACTATGTACTATGATGAAGAATTCTGTTTTAAGTTCTTGCTTGGTAATGGGACAGCTTTGCATTGAGCTCTTCTCACTTTATTCCACAGTCCCTGGTACAATCAAGAATAGCCATTCAACAGATGCCAGATTTGACTTGAGCATAGAGCATGTCATCAAAGAACAGAATTCAATTAATCAATTCATATGTATCACAGCCATGATCTAGGAATCATACACGATAGTCCTGGAGACAAATAATCCTTCAATGCTTTGAATTTATAGATTTTTTAATACACATGCACACACACAAGTTAATATATACAGGGTCTGGCAGAAATAACATCCCTTTTTATGAGCTCGCAAATTTAAAGAAAGGGCATTACTTCTGCCGGACCCTGTATATTAACTCTTGTTAATGTATACCAGGGGTGCCAAAAAAAATGTATATATATTTTAAGAGATGTTATCTATATATTAATTTTTAAGTTGAATTGAATTATGGTAGCAATATGTAGTATTACATTCACTCAAAATATGGAGTTAATCAAAGAAAGCTAGCATCACCATGCAGCAGGCAGGACAAAGAAAATGGCAGAAGCACTGTTGTCATTTGAGGAGCGGCAAGATCATTTTGAAGTGGTATTTCAAATTTGAGTGCATTGTGGAAGTACAACAATAATGGAGGTGTGAGCATCCAATAGCACCTCTAACACACCTAACAATCACACACATTCATGATAAGTTTGAGACACATGGTAAATTGAAACAGCATGTGCAGTGATACAAGTGGACACTTTGGTCTGTATTGCTCAAGCAGAAGTTTGCCATAATCAGAAGTGTCTGGATGCTGATGGTAACACTTTGAGCACCTCCTGTAATTGCAGAAGTCAAATGTGACTTGTATTCATCTTTTATTATCATTATATATTAAGTATCTCAATTTTAATACAGTTTTTCCTTTTTAAAAATGTGTATACATTTTTTGGCATCCTCTGTATAATATAATATGTAACACATATAGATTAACAAGAGTTTATATATATTATATATTATAATTTATATATCTTTATATATTATATATCTTTATATTTTATATTTTATATATATATATATATATATATATATATATATATATACACATACACACACACACACACAGTATATAAACTTGTTAATCTATTATCTCATGGTGGTTTTAAAAAATTTAGAAAGTTATGAAGAGAGAATCATGACTAAGGTTATTTTTCTTATTCTCCTTATTATACGTTTTCATTCCCCCACCCCGCCATCTTTTTTTCCTTTTCTTCCTTCCTTTCTCTCTTCTTTATTTCCTTCTCTCTTTTTTACTCACAGAAAGAGAAACTAAAGGGGCAGAGATGTTTAAGTAAAATGTTTAGAATTCAGATCTACTAGCTACAAATCCAATGTAATTGCTCCCGTATAAGGATATAGAGAGACAGGAAAGTGTGTGTGTGTGTGTGTGTCTGTGTGTGTGTGTGTGTGTGTGTGTGTGTTGGGTGGAGGAAGCAAGGCAGTTCACAAGTGTTTCCAATTCAAACTTTTCCCTGATTATCCAAAACCTTTGTATCTAGGAAGGCACCGTAGAAACCATCTGGGTCAACTTCCCACCGCCATATGGCAAAGCTCTTTGATCTGGTTCCTCTTGATCATTTCATGGATGAGTTGCTCATATCTCACAAGGCAGCACATCCTACTTTGGATTGTTCATGTGGTAAGAACATATATTGGGTTGAAATTTGCCTCCCTGTGACTTACATCCCCTATGGGAATACATAAATAAGTGTAATCTTTTCCTTGACAATCTCTAGTCTAGACATCTGCGAACACCTATTATAACTTTATCAAGATTTTTTCCTTCCAAGCAAGCATCTCTATTGCCTACAGCGTTGCCTCTCTGTGTTTATATTGCATCTTATCCCTTTTCCCTTTAAGATGTACAGAGAACTAAGAGCCAGACTCTAGCTTAGAAAACAATGGGCAGTTACTTTCCCTGAGCTGAAAGTCATGTAAGTAGAGCTTCAGAGTGTCTCTGGGGGCAGATGCTGGCATTGGTATCCTGACTCTGCTCCAAGATAAGTTACCTACCTTTTGTCTACATCTGTTTTATCAGATATAAAATGATGATACTGGGAATAAATAAAACAATGCTTGCAAGTAATTTGGAACAATGCCTGACATACAAGTCTCTTTATGAGCTGTCATTATATTCAATTTTTTTGGCAGTTATGTCACACTTAGTCAACTAAAGACCATGGCCATTTACATACAAACCAGTAAATACCAATGTTTGTATGTATATATATTTGAACATAAATGAAGGACTCTATCCCTGTTAAAATGTGTATGGTTTGGGGATGCCGGGATGGTTCAGCGAGTTAAGTGCTCACCTTGCAGCCCTGGGGTCTGGGGATCAAATCCCAGCCCCAGCTCATGCAGACCCATATGCTGAATTGGGCTGTGCCCCCAGTTCAGTTCTCACTAAGGTGAACTTCCCACGTGGGAGGCCCCTGGCCCGGTTCCTGTCCTGCGCAGCCCCCTGCCCACCTGTGTGGAATAAAACTACGGTATGTTGAAAACTGATGATGTACAACAATTATGGAGACTGTTCTGGGCCCTCCCCCTTCTCTCTGTCTCTCTCTGTCTCTGTTTCTCTCTCTTTGTCAAAAACAATAAAATCTTTTAAAAAAAATTTTTTTATTTATATGATTATTTTAGTATATCTTTTAGCTTACTAAGTGTTTTGAATCTTGATGGTGTCATCCAACATATCTAGTCTTCATCCAAATTTCTTTTTTTTTTGTTCCCTCAGTGTTTGATAGGCATGACTTATATGACCACAACCTTATTATTGAAAAAAAGAAGCCAAATAAAACTGAAATTACAGAGCACTCTAGGTTTACATCATCATCTAGGCTAAACTTCTTTTTCTAGTCCAGGGTAGGATAAGTTAGTTAATTTCATGTTTGTTTAAAATCAAGATGTCTACTTTGCAAGGATTCTGTATTGACTTACTACTGAGTATGCATACATTAACACAAGGAAAGGAGATTAGTTTGGTATGGCTTATTTATAAAGCAAGTTTCTGGCTTACTCTTTCTCAAACCTCTTAGCTGTTAATAAATCACATTAAATACGTGTAGCATTGGCTATAATATCCATAGTTCCCACCATAATTTTGCTTATGGACTTGGTCAGGACCTGTAATTTTACTATTTGAGGATTAAATAAAAGTATGTTTCTGACTTAGCAGAAACTAATCCCTATAAATCCAACCATGGGTTTTACTTTGCACTTATAAACTATAAAAATTCTTTTTTATCCCTCAAAAGTCTTCCAGTTCTTTTCAGAAAATAATTTATCTTCATAAATAACCTCAACAAATAAACAAAAATCCAGAGAAAGCAAGTCTACATATTCCTAGTTATATCTTTAAATAACCTAGATTAGAAGATGGGTAAGAGAACCAGTAAATACCAGATTTCCTCTTTTGCCCATTTTCTCCCCAGAGCAACCCTGCATCAGCCCTTATATCTCTCATGGGAGCACCTTATCAGGTAAGATTTTGACTAGAGCTTTCAAATAGGTTCACATGAGGCTTTGTATGTTTGAACTAACCAACCTCTAAATCTTTTGAGGTTCGTCCATCATTAATTTGCAGTAATTGTTTTGACATTGTTGATCTCTCAAAACATAAAAAGTATTCCCTAACAATAAAGAGGCTGTGATTTCATTAAGGATTTGTTATGTTTCAAGAGGGAACGCAATATTTTATGAAAAACAAAAGGAACCTTGTCATATTCTATTTAAAACAGTCTCCTAACCCCCACTGAAATTGCCTGAAGACTTACATGGCTCCTAATTACATACTGTCTACCTTGGATTTTCACGTAATTTAAATGAATGGGTCTTGTACTGCACGTCTCATTTTTAAATTACTCAACGTCTCTTATTTAAATTGCTTAAATTCAGTATTTTGACCTCCTTCGTCAGAGTCACCTAAGAGAATAGAAGATTCTGAGAAAAGGGAACCTATCTCTCAAAAAGTCATCAAATTACTTTTTTTTTTTTTTTTTACACTTGTCTAATTCACAGTTCTTCATTAAAATCCTGTACAGGATTTGCCATAGGAGGAGGGAAATGAATGAATGGATTGAAGAAAAGGGTTTTATTTCTCCTAAACATTTCCCATTGAGATTAGGAAATGCATATTACTGCTACCTTAAAGTCTGATCTGTAGGGCTTGCCCACTGCTATTTGCATAGGAGGGAAGTAAACTGCCAGATTGTAAACACAGCTTGAGTTGCCTCCTTTTTGACGTTTGAACTAAACTTAAGTCCTCTTGGGATCTGACTTTAGTTTTGATAAAATGCAGCTCTCTGTTTTAACAAAGAATAAAATGATTCCTGATGTCTCCTTGTAATGTCTTACCTTATAATGGCTCCTTCTTAAGTTCATTGTCCTTAAGGTGGTCATTATAATGGGCTACGATATTGATTTGAGGAAAAAAGTTCAAAATCAGTGAGAATTTTTGAGACTTTGGTTTAAGGTGAGCTAATTTTAAATATTTGAAAAATGTTTTCAGAGCTCAATTGGACTGGGATGTGTGGTAGCACAGGGTGGGAGCAGAGGAGGAAGGGGGTATTAATTATTTCCTGGTTGTCTCTCAAGCTGGGTCAAAGAAAAAAGAAAGAAAAGAAAATAACAAGCTTTTGGTCAACTAAAAACATATTCCTTTCCATGTTGGACTTTATCGTTATGGAGTTGCTGGTTCTAAAGTGCAGATCTTCACATCACCAAGTCCCTTCACTGTCACAGTGATTCTCACTGAAATGTACAAATAAGGGTGACCAAAAATTGTTTTGTCAGGTGTTATTAATATGAATAACAGATATAGTAATAAAATTAATCATAATAACTGACATTTACTGAGGACTTACTAAATAGCTTACAAGAGTCTTAGATTTTTACATGTAGTCACTCATTTAGTTTCTACCACAACCTTATTAAAATAGGCACTATTCCTATTGTCATGTTTCAGATGAGGAAACAGGCACAGGCAGGTAAGTAAATTAATCAAGTTGCCTCAGCTTTGAGGCCCGTGCTACTTACAATCGTTTGCTCTTTCTGTGGTATGAGCTTTGATTTCTAGAAACAGTTCTGGCCAGTAACGCACAGGAAAGGCATTCCGAATTGACAAACTGGAATCGTCCTGCTGTTCTTTCTTGGTGGTTCCATGTCAATTCCCAGTGATTATAATTAACAGTGATGTCTGGGGGAGGAACAATGGTGGAGAAAAGAACAGAACTTCATCATTGTTGGTGAAGAACTGAAACAACAACAAAAACTTCTAGGATAGATATCTGAGACAAATCCTTGATTTGGACTACTCATTGATTCATTCAGCAAATATTCATTGCACATTTATTATGCACCTGGCATCTCATTCTCATCTGTGGGGGACTCCAGGGTGAACCCAACAGATAAGGAGATGACATGGTCTCTTATGCAAAGCTCCTTTTCATACCACTGTCTGGATTTTTAGTTGTCCATAGTTCTCTGTTTTAGAGAATGTTTCTTCTGTGTTTCAGCTACTTGTCTGGAACCTTCTTCCTATAAACAAGTTTATTTCTGGGGCACAGAAAGGGATTATATACTTTCAGTCTATAAGATCAGGGGAGGGAAAAAGCTCCTGGTTATTTAAAATCTGCATAAAGATATACAAGCATGACTTACATAGTTCTGGGCTCCAGCCCAAGAATGTGCTGATCCTGCCCACAATTACCAAGCTGCATAAAGACCCACATTAAAACAGTAATAAAGAAATTCTTAAAAATATAAAAGTTATAGATAGAGCAGAAAGGGTTCTTGAATTAAATCACTTTTATCTAGTCTCATTCACTTAAGGGTGTAATCATCTCACTATTTCAGAAGCTTGGGGCCTTAGAAATGTATTTCAAAATTAATTGTAAAATGAATTCTTTAAAATGGAAAAATATACTACTTTCCTATTACTCCTAACAACAGTTTCTAGTTAATAAAGCCTTGAAGCAGTTTAGTGGCTTGACTGCCACCTACTGTTCATGTTTCGCCACAACTCTCATGTAGCTTGGGCCGGAGCTAAGAAAAATGCCTAGGGGGCAAACCCGTTTTTAAGAAAGTGTTTTAACATGTGAGCTGTAATGTAATTATTTTTAAAATTTAAGAGATTGAGAGAATCCAATTAATTCCATTTTAAATGACTATATTTGTTTTAGCTTATGACAGCCACATTGGTTAAAAATGCAAATTCTATCATGTTCTAAAAATGTACTTAGAGATGCAAGGCATTTCATTTAGTCCTGACAAAGTGTTATACCTGAAATTTATAAATATATGCCCAAACACGAATGTATCAACCTGAAAATATCATCTCATGAAGCTGATGTCTGTTCTTTAAAACAAAAAAGAGATCTTTGTCATCATACTTTTTATGCTTGCATGGCTTGTGTAGACTTAAAAAATATAAGCACTTCTATCTGAATGAGGAGATAAAATACTGTCTATCCATGGTTATTTCATAATGACCCAGGTTTTTGACAGAAATCTGTTCAGTTAATATTTCAGTCCCGAGATTCTCTTAAATGTTTAGAACTCAGAAGATGGAATGGGTTAGTTCATTTTTCTCTTGTATCTAAACAACTCATTTTCTGGATACAACAATACTATTTACTATTTAAATATAGGGTCTTGGTGGAAACTTAATAAACATGTGATCCTAAGACATAGTCTGTGAGTTATTTAGTTTTTTAATTGTACCTTTTCAAGCCTTTGTACTAAATTATGCATGCACAAAAAATTTTCTATATTTTTATACTTTTACTGATGCATTACATATATGTATATGATTTTGTTTTTAAATTTGTAGATTGTTTCGTTCACACTTAAATCCAATTATATTTATTATGTTTTTTAAAACAAAGGGGAAAAATCACCTAGAATATTTTTCCCTTGTTACAGTATGCTTCCTGCAGAAACAATGTTGCAGGTTTTAATATAAAATGGTGTCAATAAATTCTGACATTCTAAAAATCTTTTCAGTGAACATTTTTTTTTCTCTCATAGGGACAGGTATAGATTATTAGTAGTTTCATTTGTTAAGACTAATATTGATGAAAGACAACATAAATATCCTATTTATTTTTTTGCCATAATAGTATTTTTTTCTGACATAGGAAATGGCCATCTTAGATTTAAAAATCACTATGAATTCTTTGATCAGACCTATCTGTACATAGTGTTACAGATAAATGCATGTTGTTTGAAAAGCTGTCCTTTTTGGTATCAATAATATAAACATGAAACAAAAGCTTTTTATTTGGCTTTATTTGTAGTGACACTGATAGAATTTACTAAAAATTATATAAGATGATATTAAACAACACGAGCAAATTTGATCAAATACTATTTTTATATCTTTTCCCCCAATTGAATCTATCCAATAACAACGTCACTAATCCAAAGCCAAAGAAAAGTAGTTTTACCTAAAATAATGGTAAAGAAGCTGAAACAAATAAAATTAAGCTGACCTTTTAATAAATGTCTGTTTATTGATTTAAATTCACTTTTTTTCTTTTTCTGAGCCATGCTGACGAGGCCTGTTAGAATACAAGCATGTATAATAACTTGGACACAACCATTTTTTTTCTTTTGTGTGCCATTACTGAAAGATTGAAGCAAGCTTCACCTAAGTGTAGTGATGTGAAAATAATAGTGTCCCAGTCTGGCTGTGCAAGAGCGGAGGCAAACAAGGGCTTTATATTAAAGTGCCTTCTAGATAGCTGACAGGACGCATCCAGTCAGACGTAAATAATGACAGACGGAAACTATCATGAGGTCTGTGAAGCATCAACATACTGCTATCATTTTCTCTCTAACCTTGCCTTGCTAGCGGCTCTCAGCCTTACAGGCTGAGAGATCATTTAAAAACCAAATCCTAATGACTCTGCCCACTGTAACAACAGTCAGCGAGATTGGCATCAATTTAGCTTAGTTTAGAAACTCAGGATAGCAGCCATTGTTGACTTGTGACACCCTAAACTCTAGTTGTTCTCCAGAAACTAACCCTCACCCCCAACACCACCCCTTCCCCTTGGCTATTTCCATGCCTTGCAAAAAGATTCTCTTCTCTGGTGTGAAAATTATTCATCTCACCTATTTGCTTGGCACTCTGTGTGTGATCTCTTAGGCCACACCTAGTTTTTTGGACTAGCTCATTTGGTACAAAATTTTTAAGTTACCCTTGCCCCCCCCCCCCCCCCGGCTTTTTTGTGGCACACATTATTTTGTGTCTGTTATGTATGCACAGGGTAACAGTGGGTAAATGACATCCCAGTGTCCCTGTAGCTTAAGACTAACATGGTTATGGTTCAGATAAACACGTCTGTACATGGCTGCTATAATCAATGTGGAATGGCAGAGCAATTTTGCAGATGCAGTCCCAGGAAGATGAAAAAAAAAAAAAAAGAAAGCTGTCTTGTCCAGATTCAATAGAATATATTCAAGAAACCTGCGATAAAGCAGTCACATGTTTTATTTGTTAAGACAGTGATGACTTTGCAAGCCAGTGGGAACTGAAGCTGATGTACAGTAGGATAATAGCATTATCACTTTGCAAATCAGCATGTGGCTTTGCTTGGGTGCCGGCAGAAGGGCACAGATTCACAGAACTCTAGCTGGTAACCTGAAAAGGCAAGAAGATCAAACTGCCTGGCTGTGAGTGTAAATGTATGAGGACAAATTACCACGAACCTCCTTCTGCTTGGTTAGAAGCACGTTGCGTATGTCTGCTTTTACTGCTGTATACGGGGCTAGGAGGTGAATGTATGGCCCTGAGTATGTGCGTGACTGTGTGCGAGTGAGGGTGTTAGGAAGCGGAGAAGAATAAGAAAGGCTCACAATAGCCCATCTCAATGGAGAGCTATTGATCTCATTTCCTAACACTTTAATCTCCAACTAAACATCTTACTTACCTTGTGTAAAAGGGATGCCAAGTTGAAATAAATAATAAACACACAATATTTTAAGGACTTTTGAATTTTGCATGCTAATAAATATTCATGCAGCCTGTGACTCCCAAAGAAAATAGAAGGCGCTTAATTCTGTGGTTGCTATCAGGTACTGGGCAGGTTGGTTTCCCGAGGTGAAAGTGAAAAATGCACTATTTGGACTTAAATTTAGATTTAATAAATAACAAATTTTGGATCTTGTTTTGTATGCAAGGATATAATCACAAGGCATTTGTTTTTAAAAGGTTTCATTTATTCTTGTGAGCTTAATTATTGCAAGGAAACTGTGAGCAATTTGTTTTTTACCAGTGTCTGATTTCTGAGAATGGTTATTAAATATTAAATGGATGCATAATTCAGGCAATTAAGAAAGTAATCACACAAAGTAATGTAATGGAAGTTAATTATTACTGCATAAGCAAATAGTTCATTAATGCTAGTAGTTGCTATGGCTGCATTCTTAATACATGCAGAACTGAAGCATGAATCCTCTGTGTATTCAAGGAGCTGGTAGGAAGTGTGATGCTACAGAGAGAGCGCCACTAATGAAAACCAGAAGCAAATAAGGCCACAGTGACCCCTGCCTTGTCTAAATAAGGTAGGATCATCATTACTTAAGATAGTTGTATCGAAACCATGACCGCACTTGCTGCCTATGATATTTTGGGGTTTGTAACACAAACCATGACTTAAATCAAGGATAAACCAAAGGAAATTTAGCTTGTTAAAACACAAAAAATTCACCAATCATACTTCTGTTGTTTTCTTTTAAAATCAGCTCTTTTGTTAAACAACTGAAGTCATCATTGGTAACTTAAAGAGATTTCACGGATTTTTCTTTCTTTTTTTTTGTAAAGGCATTACAGCTGGTAAAAGATCTTATTTTGTCTTGCAGCTCAACCCCAAGTGAAAATTCTGGCATTTCTTTACTAGCACTATCTCCCTAAAGTGTTATGCTTTGTAAAGACCGTTTTCTATTAATTCAGCACATATGCGTCTGGTGCTCTTCAGACCAGGAGCTGCTGCCAGGCACCATGGTGGCCAGAGCAGGCCAGGCCAAGCAGAAAGCGGGGAGAGCAAACAACGGTGAGGATTCTGCCCCAAGCCCCCAGGACCAAGACAGGCCTGCCGCCAGAGGAGACAGCCCCTTGCCCGGTGTACTTTCTAACTACCCTGAGCTGTGCGGGCTCACGGTCTTCTCACAGCACCGGCACTGCCTGCCCCCTCTTGTCATAGAACTTCACAGAGAGAAAGACAGTTCTGCAAGGCAGGGACTCTTCCACCATTCCAACTGAGGCATTAACTTCTCACAATCCTGGGATCACTCGCACACCTACTGACAATGGCATTGCTAAGCTCTACCCGCCACCTCTCAGGTACGGGGGCCATGCTGGGGGGGGGGGCAGGGCGGAAGTCAAGCAGCATTGGCCCTGTCAAGGAGATACTTCCAGCCATTCAAGGGCGGTCTCCTCTGTCCCTGGTGCGTGCCTAGCCACTGAGGGAAGTAGCAAAGATGTACAAGACAGACTCAATCTCTGTTCCAGGAAAGCAGAGTACAGTCCCCTTAGAACAGTGGGTCTTTTAACCATTTCAGGGGGTTGTGGTGCTCTAGGCCACTCTAATGACCTGGGTATTTACACAAACAAATTTGCAGTCAGTTTTAGAGGATTCATGATCTCTGATCCTACCCATGGATGTCAGATTTAAGGTCCTCTGCTTTAGAGGAGATCAATGTCTCCAAATAGGTAGTGAACGCTTAGGAGATCATTTGTTTGGCTTTTTGGCACATAGACTATAAATACAGCCGAGGAGGTGATGGGGTCTGAGATAGTTTGGGGAAGGCTTTATGGAGTAAATGAGCCTTGAGCTTGACATTGAAGCATAAATGTTATTTTGAAGCCAGAGATAGAGCATTTTGTGTGGAACAGCACAAGCAAAAGAAGGAAGGTACAACTTCACTCATTTACTCCTTAATACATTAATTCATTTAAAAAATAGCAAACGCCCACTGAATTATACAATCAAAGAAAACAAAGATAAGGCATGGTTTCCTGACCTCAAAGAATTTACAGTCCATAACATAGAATGCAGCAAGCCTATAAATGTTACAAGGAAAACGTGTTTGTTCTGGACAAAACCCAAAGAAATATAGAAGCTTGACTTCAGTCAAGGGACTTCAAAATGCTTGATAAAGCCATCAGGTTTCAGTAGGGGAATTGCAAAAAGGTCGGGCAGATGTATGGCACTGTCGTGATCTCGCCTTCTGTTTGGACGTCACACCTCAAATAGAGCAGGAAAGCAGTCTGGACAAAGTCAGGGAGAGGGGTGGGGAGAGGTGTTGTATGTTTGGAAAACATGTTTGGCTTGAATAAAGTACAGGTTGTGAGTAGAGAATGTTTTGAAAGGTGCATGGGTCATGCCTCGGGTGCTTTAAGTGGTAGGTAAGGGGGTTAGAGAAAATCATGGTGAGTCCCGAATTTTCCTGAAGGCGGTATGTTGGAAGGCAGACCTGGCTACATGCTTAGGAAATGTTGGAGTAGAGTGGCCCTAGCAGTGGAGAGACCTCACAGGCTTCTGCACTAATGTAGACGGGAGCCGCTGGTCAATCTTGTTGGTGTACGTGTGGTGAACAAGAGAGGGTGGTTAGTGAGGTGAGAGGCCTGGAAATTTCTAATTCACACCTACATGCTGGGACAGAGATGGGACATGGCGCATGGGTCACTTTCCAAAGAAGACATCATGTGTACTCCCCAGGAAAGAAGCAGGTATGTTGTCATGACCATGGGCTTCCATCGTGTCTCTACCACTTGTTTCTGAAGCGATCTCTCCCTGTGTTCTTTATTTCAGGACAGGCCTTGCCAGCCAGCTATACCATTTCTTCCCACTATCACGTTCCAGTGTCTCCTCACTCAGCAGTGTTGGCCACTCGTCACCTGCTGTATAAGTCCAGATCCTTTCCATAGGTCTTTGGCCTTTAAACCAAACTGTTGCTCTGCCAAGGGTCAAGGCCATTTTCTTGAGGAGGGCTGAAGCTTTCAGAATGCAGGCTCTCTCTGGTTCAGGAACAAGCTATTCTTTCAGTTTTCTTAAGTGGAATCTTCTACAATACCTCATTTGATCTCCACAAATACAAGAATTAACTTGGAAACATATTAAGATTAGTTCTATTTTGCAGATGAGACTCAGAGAGAAATGCCTCACCAAATGCCTCACATAGCTAGTGAAAGATGACTCAAAGACTAAAACATTGTGCCTCAAGAGGACATTGATGTTCAAGACAACCCTGAAGAGCAGGCAGCTCACTTTTCTCTGCCCTGATCCCTGGAATTTCTTCGAGGATCCTCAATTTAACTCTAACATTTATAGGCTCAACTCAAGTCAGGTTCAGGTAGAACATTAGAAACTTGGAGCTTTGCCTTCATTTTGGGGAATACTTAATTGCCCATTCAGCATTGCATTCATTCTTTGTTCTTACAGAGATTTCTACCATGACAAGATTGTATTCTAATTCTGCTGGAGTGCTTTTCTCACTCTAGGAAAGCAAATGTCATTTCTGCATAGTTCTACTTGGGAACAAGTCCCTCATCCCCTTCCAAGTCACCATTGACTTTATATATCAGAACTTGTCCCAGCAATACTAAGAGGGCACTTAGCATGCTCATCAGTATGTTCAAGTTTCATTGAAAATCTCAAAGACGGGGAAGATGGGATGGTTCAGTGGGTTGAGTACTCATCTTGCAGCCCCAAGGTCTGAGGATCATATCCCAGCCCCGGCCCATGCAGGCCTATATGCTGAACTGGGGTGTACTCCCAGTTTGGTTCTTACCAGGGCAAGCTTCCTATGTGGGAGGCCCTCGGTTTGGCTCCCTCCCCAGGAATACTTCCCATGTAGGAGGCCCCAGCTCATAGGGGCGTGCACCCCTCCATCCTGGTTCCTGCCCTGCGCAGACCTGCACCCACCTGTGGAATGAAACTATATCAAAAACTAATGACATACAGCTGTGGAGACTGCTCTGGGCCCTTCCCCTTCTCTCTCTCTCTCTCTCTCTCTCTCTCTGTCAAAAACAATAAAAATAAATCTTTATACCAAAAAAAAAAAAAAAAAAGTCTCAAAGACATTGGTTTGTTAAACTAATTCTAGAAGTTTCCAGAGTCTTATAGGACTTCCAAAATTTAGCTGCTTCTTTATCACTGATGAGGTGAAAAGTTATCAGATTATATAATTTTGCTGTCATATTTGACATTGTTGCATCTGCTGCAACAAAACTCTCCTTAAACACATGTTGAATGAGCTGTTAACCAGTTTCTTTCACTTCACATTTAGAAATCTTTTAAACCCTAAAAAAAGCAAGCATCCGCAATCCAGGCTGAAGACGTGTGTGTTGAACACTAAGCTGTTATAATGAGCCTTTGCGGTGTCTCTTTAGGACCATGCCCAGTTCTCTTTTGGTAATCTTCATTGTGATGGGGGTGGCAGGTGAGGGGCAGGGTTGAAAGGAAAATCCCCATCTCACGTGAACTCGGGGCTGGCCTGCACAGCCCTCATTAGCCAGCATCTAAGCTGCCAGAGACTGGCTCAGCTCTCACACTGGAGCACTCATGTTAACCCTCCATATCACCAGAGTGGGAGAAAAACACGCCTTGTGGGGACTAATGACTAATTCCCTACATCAAGTCTAATGTATCCCAGGGTGCTAACTTCAGCACACCTGCCTCCGCTGCTGGTAAGGTAATGAGAGTACTTGTGAGTTACTGGTCACTGGCAGCATTTGTAATATTCTTCAATCTAACGTTATTGCACAGGTCAGTGTGCAGTTGTTCACTAGAAATGGGGTGGGTTCTGTCACCCTGGGATCCTTGGTTTTATGAGAAGTTGGTTGGAGAAGTGGTTCAAAACCCTTAATAAATGAGGTGGATGCGTTTGGAAAGGTTCTAGGTGTCCCATGGTACCCTGTTAAATTTTGTTACTGATTACATCAAGAGGCAATTATAGAACTCTGAGGCTAGAAATTTAAACATCATGACCATACAGAAGATTTTTCCTATAAAAAAGGTATGCGCTGGCCTGGATAATGGGTGGTTGAGGGAAAGGGCTGGGGTGACGTGGGCCAGGGAGCTTGGAAATCCAGGTTGCTTGAATTCAGTTAGCACCTAAATCTAGTCACAGTTGTCACCTTCTCGTCTGCACTATGGAATTTGAGTGCAGCTGCATTAGGGACACACCACTCAATTTTATAGAATCAGAAATTATCCAATTTACTCAAGAATGTATCTAGAATACCGTATTTTCTGGCGTATAAGATGACCGGGCGTATAAGACGAGCCCCGATTTTCGGTTGACTTTTTTTCGTTTCAAAAGTCGTCTTATACGCCGGAAAATACGGTAGTTATTTTAAACTTTATTGGTCTTTATTTTATTTTATTTTTTGACAGAGAGAGAGAGAGAGAGAGAGAGAGAGAGAGAGAGATATTGAGAGAGAGAGAGAGAGAACTGAACTGGGGAAACTCCCCAGTTCAGCACATGGGTCCACACAGGCTGGGACCGGGATTCGATCCCTGGTCCCCGGTGCTGCAAAGTGAGCGCTTAACCCACTGAGCCATCCCGGCCTCCCCATGGTAGTTATTTTAAATCAGTCTCTTTTTTGACTTGGGTTCTCAGAAAACAGTTGACATTCAATTAAAAACCAGAAAAGAAATGTGAACTTACTATGAGCAACATTTCAAAGTAATGTTGAGCTTTTTGATACTAAGTACCCAAAGATAAATGCAATGCAGTGAGGCACCAGTGTGCTTGGACCTTCAGCCGAACTCTTTAGACTTCATATCTTAATACTATCACTATCCCCCTTTGCGTTTCTGCCATGAATAAACTAGAGGAAGGAGCTTACTGCTTCCTTTACTGAGAGATGCTCCCATGGACTGGTTAAGAATGAGACTCTGGGGGAAGCCGGGATGGCTCAGTGGGTTAAGCGCTCACTTTGCAGCACCAGGGACTGAGGATAGAATCCCAGCCCCGGCCCGTGTGGACCCATATGCTGAATTGGGAGCTCCCCCAGTTCAGTTCTCTCTCTCTCTCTCTCTCTCTCTCTCTCTCTCTCTCTCTCTCTCTCTGTCAAAAATAAATAAAAATATATTAAAAAAAAAAAAAAAAGAATGAGACTCGGGGGTCAGAATCCCTTGGCTTTCTGGCTCCTCCACCTTAATCTCATGTATTACTTAGGGTAGCACTAGTTGCTGTAACAAACCCAAATTATCAGTGCTTTGACACAACACAATAGAACTTTGTTTCTCACCCATGTAACAATCCAGTGCTAGTATTCCTGGTGAGCAATATTTCATGTTGTAATTCAGAGATGAGGCTCCTTCACATGTTGTGGTTCATGCGTCCCCTAGAACCTCAGCATCTTCTGCATCCAACCACCAGATAAGTCGAGAGTGTGGAGAAGGCACAGCCAGTAATTAACAGGGCTGGGAAAGACACACAGCCTGCCCCCTGCCTTCTATGGGTGAGGACTAGTCACACCGTGCCACCAAGGCACAAGGGAAGCTGGGAAGTGTGGTCCCTGACTGGGCAGCATGGATCTGTAGTAATGCAAAATTTGATGAAAAGTTAGCTGTTCTTGCCAAACGTGGGCAAGATTCTTCAGCACTCTGTACCTCAGTTCAGTTCCCTTGTCCAAAATATAGAGATAATAGCAGTACCTAACTCATGCGGTGATATATGAATTAAATTAGATAACACATATAAAATATTTGGCATGCAGAAAGCACTTAATAAAAGCCAGTATTTCAATAATTGTTACTGTTGTTGATTTTTCCTTGAGTTACTTTATTAGTACCCAACAGAGATATTCATAATTAATATCTCACATTACTCTAATTAAAATAACTAGCCAAACAATATGTGATAAGGTTTGTGCTCATTTTCTGAACAAAGGGAACCTATTTGATGGGATGGAAAACTACTCATTGTGACAGTCAGACAGTCCCTGAAGGGTGTGAAGCCTGGATGTGAAATCATGGCCCCTGCTAAGCTCCCGCTGTATGTTCTACACAAAGAAGGAGAGAAAAGTTTGAATTTCTCAGAGGGGATGACAGAATGGGTCATTATTTCATTGTTTACATATTACTTTTTTGGTATCTGTTTCTATACCATGTCCATTAGAAATTATAGGAAGCTTTGTCTTTGAATCTACCAGGATAGTCCGGAAAGGATCCAGCTATGTAACCAGTCTCATTATATCGACAATGACTGGATTATTTTCTGGACAGCCCTCATATGTCTACTGGTATATGTACTTAAAAAACTCCAAAAGGGCAATTTCAACCTTTGGTGTGAGTCAGTTCTATTTCAATAAAACTGCTTTATGAATTCAGTAAGGTCAGTTTTTCTTGCTGCTGAATTCCTTTACCAGAGTGCAGGAAAATTCCATGGTCACCAACAAGTATCCTGGGATGGTAAAAAATTATATATATTGAAGATAACTGAGACACAATTTTATACATGGAGTGGTGTGTGCTGCTGATTAGAGTATTCTCTCTAAAGCAGGGCTGGGCAAGACATCGATCGTGGTCCACCAGTAGACCACCAAGCAATTTTGGGATAACCGCCTGAATAATAAAATAAATAGCTAGTGGACCACAACACTTGGAAAAGTAGCCCTTGCCCTGAAAAGGTTAGCTCAGGTCTGCTCTAAAGGGTTGCTTACTTTTTATAGAACTGCATAAACTGAACCCAAGCCAGGCCAAATCACACCACACCTGACCGAACCTGACCCAGCTTGGTTGGAAAGCTAGAAGAGAGGCAGTATGGCAGAGTTTTTAAGCAAGTGGGTTCTGTTAGCAGAATGCCTGGCCTGGAATCTTAGCTTCACTCTTAACTGTATGTACTTGAGCAGTTACTCAACCCTCTAAACCTTGGTATTTTTAACTCAAAACTGTGGTAAAAATAATGTTTGCCTTAAATGTTGAACTGAGATAATTTATGTGATATACCACCCAGAGTATTTGCTGTATAATAAGAGCAAGGACATATTACACTTATGCACTCTGTCTTAACAGCTTTTCTTGCATTTACTCATTTGATTCTCATAGCAACCCTATGAAGACAATACTATAATTATTCCCATTTTATAAGTGAGGAAACTGAGGACCGGAGGAGTTGAGTAGCCTTCCCAAGATTACATAGGTAGTTAAATTATAAAATCAAAATTCAGGGGAAAGCCAGGACAGCTCAGTGAGTTAAGTGCTTGCTTTGCAGCCCTAGGGAATTGCAGCCCTGGCCTGTGTGGACCCCTATGCTGAACTGGGTGTGCTTCCCATGAGGGAGGCCCCCAGTTTGGTTCTTGCCCCCCACCCCCGATTCAGCCCCTGGCTCAAGAGGGTGGGCCTCCCATGTGGGAGGCCCCCAGCCCAGTTCCTGCCCTAAGCGGCCCCCACCCTCCTGTGTGGAACAAAACCATGTCGAAAACCGATGATGTACAACTGTGGAGACTGCTCAGGGCCCTCCCCCTTCTCTTTGTTTCTTTCTTTCTCTGTCTCTCTCTGTCTTTGTACAATTAAAAAAAAAAAAAAAAAAGGAATTCAAATTTCTGCTCACTGGCTCTAGAATCCATGCCCTTAACCTCTGTATTACACTACAATTATGCTGTCATACAGTGTATTTACCATTAAGAAATGGTGTGCCTGGACTCTCTTCTGAAGAGCTCTTTTGACTTGGTCTTTTAATACTGTCTCTGTTTCCCTTGGCATTTCTGCCATGAATGAACTAGAGTGAAGAGCTCAAAACTGTTATTCATTACTTACATTCCTATTAAAAGGTAGAGGTTAAGAATTTAAATCAGGAATGTTTGATAACATAGCTCTTAAATTGGGGATATTATGGGATAAGAGACTGGAAAACTTTGCTCATCAATAGCTACTGAGTTAGTAAATGAATGACAAAGTGAATTTATGCATAGATGAAAACAATCTTGCATAATCTGAAATTAGGGAATGTATCTCAGAACAATACTCTGGAAATTAGCATCAGTTGGAAGACACGGACGTTATACCACCATGGTGTGCTGTTCAGCATAAAATGACAGTTCTAATGTACTAGTTGCATTTGAGTCATGGAAACCTTGCCACTGTGTCTCAGACTTCGGAGGAGGAAGTCCGCCACCCCTTGAAAAGCGCTCAGTGTAATGGTCCTGTATCAGTAATGTGCATGCAAGGGTGGCTTGCTTGCCAGAATGCACTGGTCCATGTAGAACACATTTTTATCTGACTTTTTTTTTTTTTTTTACTGTTTTTGACTGAGTTAGAGAGAGACAGAGACAGAGAGAAAGGGAAAGGCCCAGAGCAGTCTTCATATTTGTATGTCATCAATTTTTGACATGGTTTTGTTCCACACAGTTGGGCAGGAGCCCTGCAGGGTGGGAACTGGGCTGGGGCCTCCCAAATGGGAGGCACGCCCCCTCAAGCAAGGGGCCAAACCTGGGGAGGGGTTCGAGAACTGAACTGGGGGCCTCCCACATGGGAAGCACACCTCAGTTCAGCATATGGGTCTGCATTGGCAGGAGCCAGGATTTGATCCTCGGCCCCTGGGACTGCAAAGCAAGCACTTAACCCACTGAGCCATCCTGACTTCCCCTATCTGCTTTTCTAAAGCCACATTTGGTGTTCCATTAGCAGGGTGTAGGAGGCCTGAGTGTCCTCTGCATTATGCTAACTGTTTAAGCCTGATAGGTTATTACTTCTGTCAGAGGGGTAATGTAGATTGGGGTGTGGTGGGGGGGGAGTAGGGCACTAACACAATTTGCTAGTTTTTGAGAAGCAATTATAAGTAGATGAGATGCCATAAAAATATTACACGTGGGATAGAGTATCAGTAGGACTTAAAAGGCAGCTGGAGCCTGTGCAGCCAAGAGGAGGAGTGGTTCAAAGCTGACAAGTCTACAGCGTGATTTAAAAATAGCAATGGTAATTCTGTAGCAAAACAGAACAATGAAACCACGAGTCACAGTGCTCAAAAAAGACACTGGCCCAACACAATGCTCTTTCATTGGGTAAGCTATTTTCATAGCAAACCCAAATTTCAAAATGTCAGCCTGATAAATAGGGGATATCTGAAAGGATAAAGTCAAGGTGTTTTATGTTAATACTCAAAAAAAAGAAACTCTTGTTTCAAACACTTTTAGAGCTTTGAGAAAAGAGGTTGTTGTGCTTTGAAAAGAGATCAAGTTATATCTTGTCTTGATGCTATTTTAATATATTAAGCATTAAGTAGGCTTAGATCATATTATGAGGCTCATTTTTTTCTCTATAATAGAATGAATGTTAGTTAGAATTCAATAACCATGAAGAGCTATAAAAGTTTAAAACATAATGTCTTATTCTAATTTTCATTTTCTCTCAATACAGTGTTATCTTGGTATGGTAAAATTAGATACGGTCTACTAGTAACTGGTATAATATAGATATATACCAGCATCTGGTATAATACATTATACTCCAAACTGGCAGTGTGGCCATGAGAATAGACTTTAAGAGTCCTAAGTTGGAAAATCATTGCTATTTATTGCCTGGTAAATCTAGGACAATATTTAATATCTCTAAGTTTCCCTTTTCTCGTTTCTAAAGTGGAGTAGTTAGCATCTATTACATAGGGTAATTTTGAGGCCTAATATGATCAATGTAAGGTCCTTAGTGTGAGTTAAATAAATAGTATGTTTCCTTTATGTTTCCTTTTACAGCTATAGCCTGTGATCTTGGGCAATCTGTGTGATATTTGGCAAGTCTCGTGATCTCTTTAGCTCTTGAATCTTTTCAGAGCTTGGTCTAAGTATCTTTGAGGTTCCTTGAGGTCTTAAGATCTGAGATATAAGTAGATAGATGACAGATTGATGATGATAGATAGATAGATAGATAGATAGATAGATAGATAGATAGTAATTCTTTATAGAAACCTCTGTGTAAGTTAAATCAGAGGCCTAAGCAAGGGTAAGAGATAGTTTTCTAAGAACAGTGTGTCTTTTGGGAATTGGGAATTTTCATCCCATTGTTTCTCTTGCTAGGTAAAGATCCTCTTAAAACCAAATTCCAAATCTGAGATTAAAAATAAAATCATTAGTGAGTTCAAGGTCTAGGCAAATTGGCATAGCTCGTGTGAGCAGCTCAACTCTATATACCAGCTCTCTCTTGGAGATACATTCTTATTTACTAATCATTTAAAAGCAAAGGAAAGGTGGTTCAGGTTCTGTCTTGTTCTGCTCTAATCCTCGATGGAAAACACCCCTAGCATCAAACAGGACCCAGAGAAGAGCAGAGTGCAGTTCTATCTCTGTCTCCTCAGCATTGTTATTTGCTCTGTGACAGAAGAGGGAAAAGCCATTCATAAAGTTTCAAGTGAATTAGAAAGTGGCATAGCAGCAAGTATCCAGGGCTGATTACTGACTATATTTTGACATTGATTATGCCTGCATTTTCTATTGAGTGTCATTCCGGTCAATGGGATTACAATAGAGAGTTTAAGGGAGCACTGACAGAAAATGATACACAAAAGTACAAAGAAAGTAGTGAAAGGAAATGATCAAGAAAGGCTAAGCTAGTTTGAGGCACTTGAGTTGAGTGGCCAGGTTAGAGCCTCCCTGCCCCCATCCCTACCCCTTATCTAGGAGGGTAACAGGAGTGCCAGACAATTCCTCTAGCTGAATCCTGCGGTTGTCACAGAAAACGTAAGCTCAATTTTCTGTTCTCTATCTTCTCCTAATTTGTGTTGAGATAATATTAATTATATTTAGAAATTGTTTTGTTTCAATGATCTTCAAAAAGGAAAAATTAAATTTATGAAGATGTGCAAGGCAGAGAATTAAGCACTCACTTACGGTAATAATAATAATGTCTTACTTTTATATACTACTTAAGGCTTTTCTATATATTTTATCTGCATAGGCCCTTACAAATATGCTATGATAGTGTTATATCTACTCTATTAGATGGATATATTAGGCTGAAAGTAACAAACACGCAACTTGAAATATCTTTAACAATAAGCAAATGCATTCTTTCAGTTCAGTGCTATAGTCATATTTCAGAGTTGGTTGAATCGGTGGCTCAACATTGTCATTTACCCCCAGTTATTTCTATCAGACTGCTATCATTGATGTTGCCTTCATCCTCTGGCTGGTAGGCAGATGGCTGCAGAAATCACAGCAAAGCCCAAATATTTTCACAGAAAATGAAGTCACTTTTCTCCACAGGGCTCCCTCTCAAGAGTAAGAAGTTTTTCTTATCCCAAGAGCACCCCTGCGAACTTCCCTTTATGTCTCATTGGCCAGAGTTGCATCACAGGTACTTCTTGAGCCAATCATTGGCAAGAGGAATGGGTTTACTTTTAGAACAATCAGGCCTATTCCTAGGGCTGGGGATGGGGTCAGGGTGCCCTGAAGCACGTGGTTGTATGGGAGAGAGGAGTGGAGGATGTCAGAACAATGAGGTTTATGTTAAAAAGGAAGAAGTGAGGAATGGACACAAGATACATAACCCAGTGTCTGCTACACCCAATATGTAGATGAAAGGCCACTGAGACTCAAAATAGTAAAGTGATTGCCTGAAAAAGTCGCAGAGCCACAGTTGATAAAAACTGGTTTTTTGTTTGTTTGTTTTGTTTTTTGTAGAGTATGCAGAATAGTCACAGAATACAGAATGTTCTGGCTAGAAGACAATCAAGGTCATCAAATCCTTGATCTATCCTACTACTTTGAGAACATGGGCTTTGGTATTGCTAGCTCCTCAGCCAAAACACCTTCCTAAAGCATATCTCTGAATTGAACTTATCCCAAATTGGTTGAACTTTCCTTTGAAAGGCCATGTGTATATGTCCTACAGAAATTTTGTACAGTAGGAGAGTGACCAGGAGAGCTCTCAGTCACTGAAGTCCCCCCTGCTCCTAAGAGAGGAGAGTGGGAGTGTCAGAGAAAGAATAGGAACTTGTTTCGAGCGGATGGTCTTCCATGAGAACTGGGGATGGGTGTGGGAGGCCCCTCCTTACGCTGAGCAGCCCTCTCATCCACCCATGTCCACCTCTGGAGGCACTTGGGGACTTCTTATGTCTTCTCTGTTTTGTTTTGTTTTTCAGTCCTCTTTCCCTTTTACTGCATCCTCTTCCCCAAGTTTTGTTTTCTTTTCTTTTCCCCTGTTGTCATTAAGTCGAGGCAATGAGTTCCACATGGTTTTGCCTTAATAAACAGAGTAGGAGCTGGGAATTGTTTTCAGGTTCTGCAAGTAGAAGGTCAAAAACAATGGCATTGCCTGTTCTAGCCTCAGGGCAGAGCATCTTCAAGATAAGCAAACCTTTCTCCTGCAAAAATTGACTGACTGCACAGTGCATAATTCTGGTGTGTTAGTATGCTAGCTGAGTCTTTATCTCTCTGCTGAACCCTATCAGATATTCCTGAGATTGTCTACCTTTTAGCATAATTGTAGAACATCTTAATGCTAAAAAAGCCACTTTCCCCCACCTTATCAAAGACGTTTTTATCCAAACGTGACAGGGGCAGAGGTGGGTCTGCTCCTTAGCACTGGGCCTTCTGCACACTGTCAGGGCTGTTGGTCATACCATCCCAGTTGGACCACCATTCATTTATCTCTGAGTCCTTGGGTCTCTCTCTCTCTCTCTCTCTCTCTGTCTCTCTCTCTCTCTCTCTCTCTCTCTCTCTCTCTCTCTGTGATCAAGGTCTATGTGGGAATGTCTGTGTGCCTGATCCTGGGTCAAATGTCCTTGCTCTGGTGTATGCACAGAGATGTTAAGTAACTGCCCAAGATCACAAAGCTGGTAATTAGTGGGATAGGGTTTGAGGAGAATGAGGGAGGAGGACTTCCTGCTTCCATTTTTAGAGTGGAAGTGAGGTGCCCTGTCTCCCACCAATTGGGGGTTCAAATATTGGGCAGCCAACCAAAGAGTAGAGTCCATGACACTGGGGCAAGAATTGTCTAAGTGTCTAGAGTGGAGGAAAGGCTCATCATAACCAGAGCAGAAAACTCAAATTAGAGAAAACCACCTAGTCAGCTGAGCAAATCAAACAATCAAATGTTTCTTACCATATTTTCCGGCGTATAAGATGACTTTTGAAATGAAAAAAAGTCAACCGAAAATCGGGGGTCGTCTTATACGCCGAGTATATCCTGAAAAACGTCTGGATATGCTGCTAAACGAATTTTCCAACTCGATCCCGCACCGATCACTGCAAGGCTGCTCGGACCGCCTCTCTAACTCAGCCAATCCAAGCAGGCTTTTTATGCATGCAAATTATACATGTTCTGTACCCGAAGCTACACTGTGTTCTAGTAAAAAGCCTGCTCAGATTGGCCAGAGTCAGAGAGGCGGTCTATTATAACCTTTGAACCTTTGCTTGTTGTGATTGGCTCACCGTG
>PVKE010010687.1:0-41916 GCA_004027555.1 Craseonycteris thonglongyai | reverse complement strand
AGGAGCTAAATTTTTTAATGTGAGTTGGCATTTATTAGAGAATTAAACAACCATTTGGATAAAATTTGCATCAGAAAGTTATATTAGTTATTGAGTAATGGCTATTTAGAACTATTCAGGAAAAAATTAGACACCTGATCACATCACTGGTTGTCAGCGGGGCTAAGAAATTAATGACACGCCCTCTGGGATGGATGGCAAAGAGCAAAAGATTCAATCACAAGCTGAATTGCTTAGTGACTAATGTTTAAGTTTATACAATCAACTATCAAAATGATTATTATTGAGATATTTACAGGAAATAATGTGATGCTCATCTATAACTCATTTACCCTGTAACTTCCATTTTTCCCATGGAAACAGTTGTGATTTTAGATTAATTGAGGTGTTTTGTATTGTTTTCTAGGAAGTGACCATCATGTTATATCATAGCTGCCTATATATGGAAATATGAAATGAATAAACCATTTTCTTTTGTTTTCCTTTGTAGGAAAGATGGAAGAGCTGAGTCAAGCCCTGGCTAGTAGCTTCTCTGTATCTCAAGATCTGAATAGCACAGCTGCTCCACATCCCCGCCTGTCCCAGTACAAGTCCAAATACACTTCCTTGGAGCAAAGTGAGCGGCGCCGCAGGCTACTGGAACTACAGAAATCGTAAGGGGTGCTTTAACTCTTTAGCTTCTTTGCCCAGGCTGGGCACTGGGAACCATTCCAGAGGCTATAGGCTTGCCTCTACAGAACCTGCTTTAAAGTAACCCTTTGTAGGTTGATCATATGGCCAGTGAGGCTGAGAAGGGTAAAACCTGACAGCGGTAGAGTCTTTATAGCCAGAGCTTAGGAAAAGATGAAGTAGAGAGAGACTAAAGTATGAAAGTAAAAGTCAGTGTTTGGGTGAAATTTTTCTTTCCTTCCTGGCCGTAGTACTGAGCTTTGAGATTTAGGGACTTGTGAAAACCACACCCAGACTTTCACTCCCCACATTCCCGGTGTGGATTCTGTACTCTGAAGCCTGGCGTTGGTGTGGTCTTCCTGTTTGACTGCAGACCAAATGTTTCTGTGGAACCCTTGGGAGTTCCAAGCAAATCCTTTCACAGGGAACCTGAGGAAATGTCTTTCGTATATGCAGTTCTCTGCCAAGATGGCGCACAGAAAGAGCAGGATGGGAGTATTTGAGGCTGGGCTGCTCTGAAGGCAGGGCCTGTCCTTTTATTCTCAGTGCAACATGGGCCTCTTCTGGGCATTAAATTAAGGAATTGAAAATTAGGAGGAACTGTTAACAGCTGCAAGGTCTCTATATACCGTCTACATTTTGTCCAGTGCTGCATCACTGGATATATTTAGCAGAAATAGTTCTCTGTGGCTTCTGGGATACTTGTAGATTACATTCTCAGATCACTCCCATCTCACCTTTTTAAGAAATTATAATTTATATATTTTAAATTTTGAACTGGGAATACATACAATGAATGTATTATCTATTCCAAAATAATTGGTGAAAAGTCTCCCTCCCAATTCTGTTCCCTCGCCATCCAGTCCCTCTCCCATATTATTAGTTTCCTAGGTATCTTTCCAAAGATATTTTGTGCACATATGAGCAAGTTGTGGTATATAACTTTTTTTTAAGATTTATTTTTATTGTTTTTGTTTTGTTTTGTTTTTTGACAGAGAGGGAGTACCCCTAGAAGTCTCCATAGTTGCATGTCATTAGGTTTCTACATAGTTTCATTCCACGGGTAGGTGCCGGGCTGTGCAGGGCAGGAACTGGCTGGGGGCCTTCCCCAAGAGAGGCATGCCTCCATAAGCCAGGGTCCTCCCACATGGGAAGCATGCCTGGCATAGGAGTCCAATTGGAGGACTCCCACATAAAGGATTCACCCTGGTGAGAACTGAAATGGGGGTAAACCCCAGTTCAGCATATGGGCACACACGGGTTGGGGCCAGGATTCGATCCTCAGATCCTGGGGCTGCAAAACAGGTGCTCAAACTACTGAGCCATACCAGCATTCCCCATAACATTGTTTTAAACCGAATTATCAATGTAAAATAAACTATCCTGCACATTTAATTAAGTTTTTTGTTTTGTTTTGTCTTTGTGGAGATTCTGCAAAAAAATAAAATAAAATCAGTTCATGAAGTACCAGGTATTCTTCAATTAAATGGATAGTTCATGATGTAATCTAAGCAGTCCCCTACTGGGGGGCATCTGGGTAGTTTCCTTCTCTTGTGCTTACAAACAATGCCTGGGAAGTAGCCACAGAAGCGCATACTTTCACACATGTACAAGTATACTAGCTCTGTTGTTCTTGAAATAGAAGACCTTGTGCGTGCGTATGCTCTCTCTGGTAGGTACCTTCGTGTTCATGTGCATGAACATGTGTGTGTTTGAGAAGAAATCATCTGAGTTGGTCTCACTGCTTCAGTGGTTGATCGTTTGGCCTTAGCATTGAGGAAATGAAACCTAGAAGATTATGAGGTCTGATGATTAAGTTCGGGAACTCATCCTAGAAGGAGTGCCTCATTGCTGAATCTCACTATGGTCACCTCTGAAGTACTCCCCTTGGGAAGCTATGCACCAATGCCTAGTCCACTCTTCAAAGCAATCGGGGAAATCTTTTTTCTGGAATAGCCACCACAGCCATTGTCGTATTACCCTTGTGTCTTCTTTCAACATTTCCTTTATGTTCTGGTAAAGAAAAAAGTCACTGGAGGCTAGATCAGGTGAGTAGGGAGGCTGTTCCAATGCAGTTATTTGTTTACTGGCTAAAAACTCCCTCACAGACAGTGCGCTGTGAGCTGGTGCATTGTCATGATGCAAGAGCCATGAGTTATTGGCAAAAATTTCTGGTCGTTGTTGTCTGACTTTTCCATGCAGCCTTTTCAGCACTTCCAAATAGTCAACTTGATTGATTGTATCCAGTTGGTACAAATGCGTAATGAACAGTCCCTCTGATATCAAAAGAGGATAGCAATATCATTTTGAATCTTGATTTGAACTGATGGAACTTTTTTGGTGGTGGAGAATTGGCTGACTTCCATTATGCAATTTGATACTTTGTTTCAGGGTCATATAGGTACACCAATGTTTCATCATCGTGATAACATGGCCCAAAACATCTACTTGCTCTCCAAAAAGTTTTGGGAAACTTTAGCTCTTTTTCACTTTTGTTCATGGGTGAGCTCCTTTGGGACCATTTTTGCACACGTCTTTCTCATGTCAAGATTTCCAGTTAAGATTTTCCTAACTGTTTCTCCATTGATGTTTACTTGGATGGCTGTGCTTCTCATAGTTGACGATTTGGACCTACAATTTGATGAATTTTTGCAGTTTTTTTGTCAGTTCTGCTCATTATTGGCCACTCTGACCTTTCTTCATCAGTGACACTTTCCCCTCAGAAAAACGTTTAATCCATTTGTACAGTGCCATTTTCTTCATGGCATTATCCCATGAACTTGGACTAACATGTCCCCCACTTTACTTCCTCTCTTGCCAAGTTTAACAAGAAATTTGTTTGTTCATTACTTTAATTCAAGCTTTGTCATTCTTTTGACACCACACAAACAAAAACGCCACTCAGCAAGATACTACCACACGTTGACATGAACACAGGTGTGAGACACTGATATACCAAGGTTATGAAACCTTACCGAGTTGTTTGTACAGTGCTGCCAACGTAAGCGTATGGCAGCAAATTAGTGAACTTAATTTCCTGACCTTATATGTGATATCTATGAATTACTTTGGAACAGTTAGGTTCCAAAAGGTTCTTTTCCTTTCTTATCAATTTCCCACATTTTCTACTATGTGTAATTTTTTTTAATTTAATTTTTTTAATTTTTTAATTTTTATTGTTTGGGAGGAAAGAGAGAGGGGGAGAGGGAGGGGGAGAAGGGAGGGAGAGAGAGAGAGAGAGAGAGAGAAGCAGGAAGGGCCCAGATCAATCTCTATAGTTATACATCATTAGTTGTAACATAGTTTTATTCCTATCTGTAATTTTTTAAAAAGAAAAAGATAATGATAAAAGGAAACAAATATGTAGAAAACACTAAATTGTAAGCTACATGGTTTTTTTTTAATTGTTAAATTTATTGGGGTGACATTGGTAGTAAAATTACATAGGTTCCAGGTGTACAATTCTACAATACATCATCTATGTGTTACATTGTGTGCTCACCACCCAGAGACAGTTCTCTTTCCATCACCGTATGTTTGATGCTTCTTACTTGGTCTTTTTTGAAAGTTATGTAAGAGCTGGAGAAAGGCCTGACTGCTCCTTACGAAACTGTATACGTAAAATAGCGAGCCCCAGAAGCTCTCCCTGCTTGCAAATTCTTACTTCGTCTTAGTGATGCCTGTCTTCAATCCTGGGGGCCTTTTGATTGGATGCCTGCCAGGTGGATAAGCATCAGCTCTTACCTGGGATAGAGCTGGGGTAGGTGGCAGTGGGCTCAGCCTTTGCAGCTTAACAAACCTTGAAAATTTCTTAAGATATTTTACTTTGCCCATTCTGAGGGAACTCTGAGGAAGGCTGAGTGTGTGTTTAGAGTGGGTTTCCTATTTAGGATCTGTGAGAAGGCTGTCACCAGTTCATCCCATTTCCCATTTGCCCTGAGAATACTCACCAACGGTGCTTACGGCTGCAGCATTTACCCTCAGATAACTCGTGGATTACAGTCCTAACCTTACCCCTAATGTTTGCCATGGAATAACTTGCTTTTATTATTTTTGCATCACTCTGCTATATCAGTAGTCTTTGGAAACAAATGACATCATTCTATTTATCGCATTCTGTTTTTAGTAGTGGTATTTCATTTTACAAAATATAGTAATTCTTGATGACTGAAAATGTCAAATCTTAGAAATGTAGCATTCCTACACATGAAAAAACTTATTAAATACTGATCATCATACACATTTCTGTTACATTAGGATCACAGATAAGTAGAAATAACTCCAAGAACAGTTTTTATATTTTATTTTTACATTGAAAACCAGTCCAATTTGCTTCAGCCTCAAAGAGGGTGTTTATGTGAAATTAAATGAACACGGCAGCGAGCTGCACTGTTTGTCCAACCGATGGCCCAGGATGGCTTTGAATGTAGCCCAAAACAAATTTGTAAACTTTCTTAGAACATTAGGAGGTTATTTACAATTTTTTTTTTAGCTGTTCAGCTATTGTTTGTGTTAATATATTCTATGTGAGGCCCAAGACAGTTCTTCCAGTGTGGCCCAGGGAAGCCAAAAGATTGGACACCACTGGGTTAAACCTTCCAAAGAAAATTCTGTCATCTCTCACTTCCCATGTTGCCCCTGAATTTGCAGCCTTTGGATTGAATTAAATCTGCCTCTCTGTAGGGTGTCTTCCTATAAGACACCCTATAAACTTGTCTTTATGCCTTTCTTTTTTCCAGCAAGCGGCTGGATTATGTGAATCATGCCCGAAGACTGGCTGAAGATGACTGGACAGGGATGGAGAGTGAGGAAGAAGAAAAGGATGATGAAGAAATGGATGTTGATGCTGGCAAGAAGTTACCAAAACACTATGCCAACCAAGTGAGTATTCCAGAGAAAGATTAGGCCCAGTTAGTCTCACTCCACTTACTGTGTAGTCAAACATCAACTGAAATAATTGTTGCCATAAAAACAGGAGGCAGCAGGAAAAAGGAATGGGAACTGCAAAGATAGTGCTGAGGTTTAGAAAGTTTATGGATAAAAAGGAGAGATGTCTTGAAGTGTAGTGACTGGGGATCACTGGTGGATGCTGTGACTAGTGGGTTGGAGAATCATTACCCAGAGAATCATTACTACAGCTAGCAGGCCTTTGTAGTAAGGAGGTCATGAAACAACAGATCACTGTAACAAACTGGACTAAGTGCCGTGTTGGTTCCAGAGAGGATCGCCATAGGGGAAGCAAGCGTGGAGACTGTGCAGTGCTCCAGGCAGGTCAGACATTCCTTAAGACTGGGTAACGGTTCTCGTGGGACATGGGTCTACCCTGCTATTGTCCACTGCCGTTCATAACCAAAGTGTCTTGTCACCTCAGAATCTTCTCCCACCTTTAGAATATATATCTTGGGTGTAGACACTCCCATCCTCCTGCTCTGCCCCAAATATAGCACAGATCACATCCTCTGTGACAATGTAATTGTTTTGTTCAGCAAGTATTGAGGTTCCTGCTTTGTGTTAAATTAGCCCCAGTAGTCCTAGAATAAACGTAGATTATGGTTTTTGCTATAAGAAAGTGAGATTAACTTCTATAGAGAAGGAGGCAGGGTTGTGAAATCAGGAAAAAGTTCATAAAAGAGGAGGCAACTTTGAAGCATGGGTAGGACATTGGTAAGCAGAGGTGCAGGGCACTGCAGGCAGCAGAAACAGGCTGAGCAGGAGCCCAGAGCGGGGAGAGGAGCACATGGTGTGTTCAGGAGCTATGTGCAACCAGTGAGCCCAGAACAGTGTAGGGCTAGGCAAAGGAATGCTCAGAAATGTGTATACAGGTTTAGACTGCTTTATTAGATTGTGGGGAGCCACAGAATTTTTGAACCAACAGAGTTGGCACTATATGTAATGATACCCATATCCGTGTGTAGAAGGGCCTAGAACAGAGAGACTATATGATAGGGAACTTAGGTTTGCTAAAATGAGCTGATGATGGGAAGTAAAAGTGGGATGGAAATAAGGTCAAGGGTATGAGAAATGTTACCAGGTACAATGGACAGAATTTAGCAAGAGATTGAATAGAAGAGGCACTGTGAGAAGTGGTTAAGGGTCTAAGCTCTGAGGTCACATAGACCTGACCTTAAAGCCAGGCTTGTTGTTGATCTTGAGCAAATTACTTAACCACTCTAAGTCTCATGTTTCTTATCTGTAAAGATAAGGGGGATAGTTAATAGTACCTATTTCATAGGATTGTTAGAAGGATTAAATGAAATATAGTGTGCCTTGAACACCTAGCCCAGAGCCCATAATAAATGCCCCACAAGTATTAGCTACTACTACCGTTTTTTAAAACAGCCATATTGAGGTGTGATTTACATACAGTACAATTCACACATTTACAGCTTACAAGTCAATATTTTTTTAGTATATTCATAAGGGTGTGTAAGCATCACCACTCTAATTCCAGACCATTTTCAGCTTCCCACGATGAAGCCTCATACCCATGAGCAGTCAGTCTCCATTCCTCTTTTCCCTTGGCCCCTAGCAATCACTAATCTACTTTCTATCTTTATGGATTTTCCTATTTTGGACATTTTATTTTAGAGATTTATTTATTTTATTGATTTTTGACAGAGAGAAACAGACAGAGAGAGACAGAGAGAAGGGGGAGGGCCCAGAGCAGTCTCCATAGTTGACATTAGTTTTCCATATAGTTTCACTCCACAGGTGGGCACAGGGCTGCACAGGGCATGAACTGGGCTGGGAGCCTCCCACATAGGTCCCGGCAAGAACTGAAATGGGGGCACACCCCAGTTCAGCATGTGGGTCCGCATGGGCCGGGGCCGGGATTCGATCCTTGGTCCCCGGGGCTTCAAAGTGAGTGCTTTACCTGCTGAGCCATCCCAGCTTTCCCTATTTTGGACATTTTATATAAATGAAGTCATATAAGATGTGTCCTTTGTATCTGGCTTCTTTGATTGACCATAAGGTTTTCAAAGTTTATCTGTTGTAACATGTGCTCTTTTATTTTTATTGCTAAATAATATTCTATTTATAGATATATCACATTTTGTTTACCCATTCATCAGTTGATGGCTATTTGAGTTGTTTCCACTTTTTGGCTATTATGAATAATTCTGCTGTGAACATCCATTTACAAGTTTTTTGTGTTCATATGTTTTCATTTTCTGTTGGGTATATACCTGGGAGTGGAATTACTAGGTCTTTTTTTTTTTAAAGATTTATTTTTATTGTTTTTGACAGAGAGAGAGAGAGATACAGAGACAGAGAGAAGGGGGAGGGCCCAGAACAGTCTCCATAGTTGTACATCATTGGTTTTCTGCATAGTTTCATTCCACACAGGTGGGTGGGTGCAGGGCTGCGCAGGGCAGAATCTAGGCCAGGGACCTCCTGCATGGAGCTCGCCTGGGTGAGAACTGAATTGGAGGCACACCCCAGTTTAGCATATTGGGTCCGCACAGGCCGGGGCTCGACCTCAGAACCTGGGGCTGCAAGACGAGTGCTCAACCCACGGAGCCATTCCAGCATCCCCTTATTTATCTTTTATTATTGAGTTATAAGAGTTCTTTATATATTCTGGATGCAAGTCCCTTACTAGGCACATGATTTGCAGATATTTTTTCCCACACTGTATTGTCTCTCCACAGTCTTCTTTTTTTTTAAAGAATTTATTTTATTGTTTGAGAGAAACTGAGTGAGAGAGAGAACAGGGGAGGGCCCAGAGCATTCTTCATAGTTGTACATTGTTAGTTGTAACATGATTTAATTCCACACAGGTGGATGTGGGGCTGCACGGGGCAGAAACCGAACCAGGGGTCTCCCACATGGGAGGTGAGAACCTTCACCACCGAGCCATCTTGGTTACCAGTTGCACTGCAGTTCAGCATGTGGGTTTGTACAGGCCGGGGCCGGTATTCGATCCCCAGACCTTGAGGTTGCAAGGCAAGTGCTCAACCTGCTGAGCTATCTCGGCATCCCTGAAGTGGTTTTTTAAAAAGGAGAAAGTAGAATAGTTTAACAGAAATGCAAAGTGATGAAAGGTTTTCAGTTTTGTTTTGTTTTTAAAGATTAGGTGTTGAGTATTTTGTGTGACGACTAAGGCAAAGGAGAGATGAAAGATTTCAGTTGGAGGAATTAATTGATAGGCCATAGTCTGTATGGATGGGAGAGACTATAAGTGATATCCCAGGCCTAGTAATCAATCAACTGGTCTGACCGGAATGCGAAGCTGCATGTACACATTCTTTTCTATAGATAATCACAAGGGGAGGTGAAGGGGAGGCCGAGGCCTTGCCATCCAGGTCCCCAGAAACCTTTTCGTTCAGGCTCCTGAGCAGCTCCTAGCAAATTTACTTCACCATAGCTTTCCCCCCCACCATCCCGCTTTTATTTGGTTGAAAACATGATATATTTTAATGACACTGGTAAGTAAGATAGGCTGAGAAAGTACATTTTCAGGTTGAGCAAATTCTCTCTTGTGGAATATATGAGTGACAACTATTGAAGTAACTAAAACCCCATAGTCTTTAGAGCCTATCAAGATCTAGTGCAGGGGTCTCCAAACTTTTCAGCCCGCGCGCCGCATTAACTATCAAACAGCAGTTTGGGGGCCAACTACACTCTCGGGGTCCAAATAAAAAAGAATCAAAACATAGATGTTTTTTTAATTATTTATTTAATATTTTATTCAGATAAAAAGGTCTCCACGAGCCGTAGTTTGAAAACCCCTGATCTAGTGTAAGAGCATCTCAAGGTCAGGGGCCTTACTCCTCTCTGGAACACAATAGCTATGATAATGGTTAGGGTGGACAAAGTATAAGGAAAGAAGGAGGGTCCCATCACCCGGATGCAGGAGGTGACATAGTTAGAATGGGTATGGACCACAAGTAATGAAGGTGAGGAGAGTTGAAGTTCACAGTGAGTGGCCTTTATCCTGTCAATTGAGCAGAAGACAAGTTGACTGCTAAGAGCAAGTGGGGTGGAGGTCCCCCTGTCAGTCTTTTCTGCCCTTATTCTTTTACTTGTATTTTCATTATAGATATAGAACGTGAATTCTTTGTCATTGTAAACTGGAACAGCACACCCCTGCTGATTTTTAACACCATATTTTGTGTTCCCAGTTGATGCTCTCTGAGTGGTTAATTGATGTCCCTTCAGATTTGGGGCAGGAATGGATTGTGGTCGTGTGCCCTGTTGGAAAAAGAACGCTTATCGTGGCTTCCAGGGTGAGTAGCTGCCTCCTCCATATACCGTCATGTCTAGTCCACAGCAGGAGGGATTCTTTGCACTGCATAGTCCTTGTCTGCCACAGCACTTGTACCTGGCATGGGGCTGAAATGCTTTCTTGCAGGAGGGATTTATTGAGGGCCCTCTTTGGGTTGATGACACCCCTGCAGAATGTGGAAGCAAGAGGGTGAAGAGACCTTGATGCCTAATGAGAATGGTACCTTCTTGTACACACAGGGTTCTACCAGTGCCTACACTAAAAGTGGTTACCGTGTCAACAGGTTTTCTTCTCTTCTGCCAGGAGGCAATAGGCGAAGCCCAACAACAGCAAAAGGTACCCACATAAAATTGTCTATTTAAGTATTGTAATTAGTAAAAGAACAGTGTAAGTTGCTTGGGTAGATGTTTTAAAGACTCACTTTGGAGATGCTGAGATAGCTCAACAGGTTGAACACTTGCTTGCAACGTCGAGGCCCGAGGATCAAATCCGGCTATGGCCTGGTCTGTGCAGACCCATATACTGAACTGTGGCACAACTGGTAACCGCTGGGTGGCAGTGAAGGTTCTTACCTCCCATGTAGGAGACCCCCAGTTCGGTTCTGCTCCATGTCCACCTGTGTGGAATGAAACTATTTCACAACTAGTGATGCACAACTATGGAGACTGCTCTGGGCCCTCCCCACTTTTCTCTGGCTCTCTCAATAAAATAAATCTTTAAAAAAGTTTTTTTTAAAGATTTCTTTTATTGTTTTTGACAGAGAGAGATAGAGACAGAGAGAGACAGAAAAGGGAGAGCAGTCTCCATAGTTGTATGTCATCAGTTTTTGACATAGTTTTGTTCCACACAGGTGGGCAAGGGGCCACATAGGGCAGGAACCAGGTGGGGGGCCTCCCACATGGGAAGCTCACCCCAACGAGAACCGAACTGGGGCCACACCCCAGTTCAGCATATGAGTCTGCATGGGCCTGGATTTAATCCTTGGACCACCGGGCTGCAAGGCAAGCGTTTAACCCACTGAGCCATCCCAGCCTCCCCTCAATAAAATAAATCTTAAAAAAACAAAAATGACCCACTTTAAAAGCGTACCTTTGAAACTGCATAGACACTGTCCTGCTCACTGCATTTAGGCTGTCTCCTTCAAGGTCAGGTCTCCTCAACAGCAGAATAAACTCAGCCAGGTGAGGTCCTCTGGGCAACAAATCTCTGAATTAAAGTCAACACACCATTCTCATGGACTACCATTATGAGGTGACAGCTCCACTTTGTTAGGGAAATGTCCCTCAGAATGCCTAGTGTAGTGGACAGTAAGCTGTTGCTGGGACTTCTTGCCAAATTTCTTATTCTCCTTTATCATCCTAACCTTATCTGCTCCCTCCCACCTGAGCCAGGCTGAGGAGACTGAGATATGAAGATTAATGAACTTGCCCACAGTCATTCACTAAGGAAGTGGCGGAGCTGGGCTGAACTCTTGCTCTCCACCCTGCCTGCATGGGCTCTCTTGCTGGTTCCTTGAGTCCTTGGTACTGAGCCCGGACTTCAGCCCACCCATCCTTGTGTCTTTCCCCTACTCTCCATATCCACTCTCAGCTCTGTTCAGCTGGCTTGCCTCCTTATACCCCACATGTGCCTAGTTTTTTCTACCTCTAGGCCTTTGCTCATGCCACTTCAGTACTCTGGCTTGAAATGCCCTCCTACCTCTCCTCTGCCCTATTGTTGTAATTCTGTGATTCCAGGAGACTGTTGATATCACATCTGTTCCATGAAGCATTTGTTATTGTTCCACTTTTTTTCCCCTGGAATTCCTATTGCTCTTAGTTTGTGCTGTGCAATTCAGCTCTTTGTTCTTTCCTTTCCTCTGTTCTGTCCTTATCCACTTAACTGGATTGTAGCTCCCTTGAAGGCAAGGGCTTCTTACAGTTAATATTCCCCAGAGAATACAGTGCCCATAATAGGAACTCAAAACGTAGCTGTAAACTAAAATGGAAGATTACATTCAAACTTGAGCTTCTCTAAGGTGAGTAAATGTCCCAGTTTATCTAACAGTTCAGAATTCCCACTTGGCTTAAGGGTTGCCTTGATCCTTGTGCGAATCCTACCTCAGGTCACCCTTCAGCTGCATCCTGAAGAACTCTCCCCAGTGAAAACATGTTCCTTAGTGCTCATGCTTGCTGAAAGCACTGAGGGTTGTTGGACTCCGTTTCCAAGCCCTCAGATGGGGCCCCCCTGGACTGTGGTGGAGGGAACCCTGATTGGAGAGGAACGTGTACTAACTTTTTGTTGTATCCCAGAGTACACCATTCTGGACTGCATTTACTGTGAGGTGAAGCAGACCTACTATGTTCTGGATGTAATGTGCTGGCGGGGACATCCCTTTTATGATTGCCAGGTAAGGATCTATACTCCTACATGTCTTCTGTTCTCTCCTCTCCTCCGTGGGAAGTGGCTCAGCATGTGGGTTCGGTACGTGATCAGATTCTTGGCGTGTACAGGATGTGGTATATCAAGAACATTATCTATTGTTCCTTGCATCTGCAAGTGTGTTTAAATGAGCTTTGTTTTAAAAAAACGAAGTAGAAGGAATTAAGAGAAGTGTAGCAGCTTCTTGAAGGGAAGAGAGAGAAACAGCAGAACGGTAGGCTGGGACTTCGTAGAAGCTGTAGCCACTCCCTCCCTTCCCCTTCCCAGAATATGGAAAGATTGCTGGCAGGGAAGGCTGGGTGAAGAGGCACCACATTGTGCAAGGAAGAGAAGGTGGAATGTAAGGTGCTATCCAGCTCTTGCCACCTTGACTCCATCACCAACCACGTTGTGATGCTGAAAGAGACAGGGGCTCTGGTGTGGCACAAAGCCACGACTCAGAGGGGCTAGCTCTAGTACATTTTCCACGTGAAGAGAGGCCCCAATATTCTCTCCTCAAATTTCACCTCTCCCCAACATTTTTCTCGGGTTGGTGATTCTTATAGGTGACAGTAGTGGCCTTCACTTACAAGGGCGAGGGGAGATCAACATCTCAGGCTCTAGTGCTGTTATCATTTGTTGCCCGTCATCATCCCAGTTTTATAGTGGTGATTGTTTTATGCTCCCTGTCAATTAGTTAATCATAGTGGTTCTCAATGTGGTTAGAAATGCAAATTCTCAGACCTACTGAATCAAACTGTGGGGGTGGCTTATGTTTTAACAAACCTCTCAGTGACCCTTCTGCAGGCCCAAGTGTGAGGATCACTGGTTGTCACCATAGGCTGCTGCTTTCATAGCCATTACCCAAAGCCAGGTTTCCAAATCGTGCTCGGTAGTGGTACTTCAGAATTCTAATGCACCTCACTCCAGCAGTAGTAGCCAAGACTTGCTAAGCATTTTGCGAACATTATCTCATTGAATCCCTTACAACTCTATAAGATAAATACTATTATTCCTCATCATAGATATGGAAGCTAAGCCATGGATGTTAAGTACCTTGCCCATCAGCAGAGCTAAACCTAAAACTCAGAACCTGTAAATTCAATTTAGGACATATTTTTCTTTAATTCTGTTGAAGGATGTTTCCTAATATGTATTCATAACCTATGAATTTGGTAACTAAAGCCACATCTATGTTTTTATACTATACAGAAAAGACTGTGTGTGTATGTGTGTTTGTGTTTTAATGTTTATATCAGTTTTATTTCTAATTGTCAAATTTTGGAAGCAAACAAGATCTCTTTGAATAGGGAATGAATAAACAATCCAAGGAAATGGATATCAAAATTATAAAAGTGTATTCTCCCCTAAAAGAAAATATTTAAACAATATTAATGAAAATACCAGTGTAATAGAACTGAATGAATTCATAGTAAAAATAAATCATACTCTAATTTTCAGTATTACAAAAAATGAAAGTATTGAACTCATAGGAATAATCCATCCATGCAATAAAATGAATGAAAAAGATAAAAACAAAATTGATAACCCATTAAAATAATAGAAAATAAAAACTAACCCAAGCAATTCAATATATAAGATAGTTCTTCATAATGTTCAAGACAGTTTGTGAAGGGGATGCTGGGATAGCTCAGCAGGTTGAGTGCTTGCCTTGCAACTACAAGATCTGGGGATCGAATCCTGGCCCTGGCCTGTGCAAACCTATATGCTGAACTTCAGCACAACTGTAACCACCAGGATTGCAGTGAAGGTTCTCCCCTCCCATGCCGGAAGCCCCCAGTTTGGTTCCCAGCCTGCGCAGCCCCACATCCACCACCTGTGTGGCATGAAACTGTCAACTAATGATGTACAACTATGGAGACTGTTCTGGGCCCTCCCCCTTCTCTCTCTCTCTCTCTCTCTCTCTCTCTCTCTCTCTCTCTCTCTCTCTCCTTCTTTCAAACAATGAAATACATCTCAAAATAAAAAAGTTTGTGAAGTTCTGTTTAACCTAATAAGGAATAAAGGAAAAATCACAAATACATAAAATAAGGATTGTTATGATGACTAGCCACAAATAAAAAAACTAATTATACAGTTTGCAAAAATAACTCTGAACAATTTCATACCTTTTTGTACTACTTTTCTCAACTATTTATGCAAATAAAATACATGTAAAATAAAAAAAATTTATTGTTTTTAATTGTTTGTGACAGAGAGAAAGAGATACAGAGACAGAGAGAGAACTGAACTAGGGGAACTCCCCAGTTCAGCACATGGGTCCACACGGGCCAGGGCCAGGACTTGATCCTGGGTCTCTGGCACTGCAAAGTGAGCGCTTAACCCACTGAGCCATCCCGGCTTCCTCCCCCAAAATTTTAAAGATATATTTTTATTGTTTTTACAAAGAGAGAGACAGAGAAGGGGGAGGGCCCAGAGCAGTCTCCATAGTTGTACATCATCAGCTTTTGACATAGTTTGACTCCACAGGTGGGTGCTGGGCCCCACGCAGGGCCGGAGCTGGCAGGGGGTCTCCTGCATAGGGGGCATGCCCCCGAAAGCTAGGGGCCTTCCACATAAGAAGCACACCCTGGGTGGGAGCCAAACTATGGGCCTCCCACATGGGAATCTCTCTCCAGCAGGAATCGAACTGGGGTGGGAAGAACACCCCAGTTCAGCATATGGGTCCGCACAAGCTGGGACTGGGACTTGATCCTCGGACCCCAGGGCTGCAATGCAAAAAGCACCCAACCCTTTGAGCCATCCCGGCTTCCCCTAAAATAAAAATTTAATAGAAATATTTATCAAACTGACTCAAGTAGATAATTCAGACAAACTGACATATGTCGGAAAGAAAATGAAGAGAGCTGTAAAACTATTATTCTTACAGCTATGAAGACTGTGTATGTGTGTTTTAAATTTCGAAAAGCAAAATAATGTAAGGAAAGAAAAGGCCCTAAATACAGAAGAGTATATATCAACAATTCAAAGAATAAAATAGTTTATGAGGGGAAGCCGGGATGGCTCAGTGGGTTAAGTGCTCACTTTGCAGCGCTGGGGACCGAGGATGGAATCCCGGCCCCGGACCGTGCGGAACCATATGCTGAACTGGGAGCTCCCCCAGTTCAGTTCTCTCTCTGTCTCTGTCTCTGTATCTCTCTCTCTGTCAAAATAAATAAATTAATTAATTAAAAAAGAAATAGTTTATGAGAAGTTACAACTATATAGTGGTTTCTAATCCTCAGAATTAAAATCAAACAAAGGTCTGACTCATGTGCTTTGGAGTTGGAGAGTCCTGGGTCCCATAGTATTTTCTGTGGGCACCTGGGTAAGTGGTGTAATCTGAGCTTCAGAGTCCTCACCTGTAAAATGGAGATAATAATAACAACTCTCAAAGGGGTTGAGGATTAATAAGAATATGTGTGTAAAGTACTTAGTGTGGAGCCTGACACATGATAGGGTTTCATTAATAAATGTTGACTGCTCTTAGTAACCCTACTGCATTTTAAGAAAAAAGTCTTCAAGATTTCATAAACATCTTACTGACCTTATGGCAGTGTTTTAAGGGAAATAAGGATAATGATAGAAGGGCTTAGGTCAGGCTTGTCCAACCTGCAGCCCAGGACAGAATTCATTGTGGCCCAATACAAATTCTTAAATCGTGAGGTTTTTTTGTGTGTCCTTTTTTATAGCTCATCAGTTATTAGTGTATTTAATGTGTGGCCCAAGATAATTCTTCCAGTCTGGCCCAGGGAAGCCAAAAGTTTGTACACCTCTGGCTATAAGGTCTTTATAAATAGTTTGCTATTTAGAAAGGGGTGCTTTTGTCCATATTACAGTTTGAGATGAGTGGTATTTCATTTTTCTCTTTCCATTTTCTGTGGCAGACTGATTTCCGATTCTACTGGATGCATTCAAAGTTACCAGAAGAAGAAGGACTGGGAGAGAACTCCAAGCTCAATCCTGTAAGGCCTGGGGTTAGGATTGCAGAGTTCTTCAGGATTTGTTTGGGTCAGTCTGTTACTAGTCCAACCAGACATACTATTTTAAATGGGACAGAAAACAACCGTATACTGTCCTATTTCAGACGGTATGTATGGTCAGCCTACTGACACCTTGAGTTTAGCCCAGTGAGACTAGGCTGACCATAAGTACTGTTTGGAATGGGACAGTAGCATTGTTTTCTGCCCTGTTTAAAGTGGTATGTCTGGTCAGCCTAAATATCATGAATGAACTTATTTTTTATTTTGAAGCAGCATTACATAATGGGAAGAGTACAGGCTTAACAATCATCCAGACCTGAATTCCAATTTGGGCCTTAAAATTACTAGATTAATAACCTCAGCTAGGGGAATCCGGGATTGCTCAGTGGGTTAAGCGCTCACTTTGCAGTGCCGAGGACCGAGGATCGAATCCCAGCCCTGGCCCGTGCGGACCTATATGCTGAACTGGGGAGTTCAGTTCTCTCTCCCAGTTCAGTTCTCTGTCTCTGTATCACTCTCTCTCTCTCTCTCTCTCTCTCTGTCAAAAACAGTATAAATAAATAAATAAATGTTAATAACCTCAGCTAGCCTTAGTTTTTTCATATGTATAATAGGGTTAATAACACCTGCCTTGTAGGGTTGTTCTAAGAACCAAATAATATAAATATGCATGTCCTCCCAGCATAATACTTATGGTAGGCACGCAATAAATAGTCTGCTTTTGTTAATAAGGTACTTAGAATTCTAGTACAGTGGTTCTCAGACTGTAGCATGAATCAGTAGCCTCTCTGAGGCCCAATATTAATATGACAGACTCCTGGGCCTCATCCTCATTCCCAGTGTGTCTCATTCAGTAGGACTAAGGAAAAGCCTGAGAATTTGTATTTCTAAAAAGTTCCCATGTCTCTGTATCTCTCTCTCTCTTTCTCTCTCTCTCTCAAAAATAAAAATACCGTATTTTCCGGCGTATAAGACGACCGGGCGTATAAGACGACCCCCTAATTTTACAGTTAAAACATAGGTTTAGGCCTAATTTTACAGTTAAAACATAGGTTTAGGCCTATATTCGCGAATATACAGTGAATATAGGCCTAAACCTATGTTTTAACTGTAAAATTAGGGGGTCGTCTTATACGCTCGGTCGTCTTATACGCCGGAAAATATGGTAAATAAAAATATATTTAAAAAAAAACCAGACTCAATACAATGAACCAAAAAAACCCCAGAAACTAAAAAACACCTTCGGGGAAGCTGGGATGGCTCAGTGGGTTAAGCGCTCACTTTGCAGCGCTGGGGACCAGGGATCGGTCCTGGCCCGTGTGGAACCATGTGCTGAGCTGGGAGCTCCCCCAGTTCGGTTCTCTCTCTGTCTCTCTCTCTCTCTCTCTCTCTCAGCCAAAAATAAATAAATAAATAAAATGCATTAAAAAAACTAATTCATTAAACTAGGCAACCATATACACATATTGCTGCTTGTTCCTTATCAACGCATGACTCACTATGTCTGTTAAAATATATTTTAAAAAAAAACAGACTCAATATAATGAACCAAAAAAAACCCAAACAAAAAAAACCTAAAAAGTTCCCAGTGATGATTATACGTAAACCACATTTTGATAACTTTGGCTCATATCTGAGCTGAGAGTAACCTCATGAAGTCAGTTCCCTCATTTTGCAGATGAGAATATGATTGCCTTGCCGAGGATCCCGCAGTATGAGATGTCAGCCGAAATGTCGTTGTCATTTGCTCAGTGATTAAATATGTGACAGCTGTTTTCAAGGCATTTTATTAGTTAAGCCCCATAGATGGGCATTTGCTTGAATTACTAACAGCGTTTTTCAAAGCAATTGGATAACAGTGATAGGACAATCAATGGGGTCAGTACTCTCAGTGATGTTATAAAAAATGTCCTGGAAAAGCATGCATTGAGGAAGAGGAAATGGGAGCCGCTCTCTCTGAAATGCTGTTCTTAGGTGCTCTACATGAATTACTTCACTGAATCCACACAACAACCCTATGAAGCAGATAATTTTATTAATCCCATTTTACAGCTTGGAAAATGGAGGTGTATAGAGATTGAATGATTGGCAGAGATGGGAGTCAGACCCAAGCAATCTGTACTCCTAATCACTTTGTTATACTGCTTTAGTCAAAAAGTCCTTGTTGGTGTGAAAGGGGCTTCATTCATCCTTCACTGGGGCAACTGCCCAAGGGCTGGGATAATAACATACAGGGTCTGACAATTAAGTTCGTGAACTTGCCATTGTGCACTTACGTTGGCAGCGCTGTGTACACAGCTCCATAAGGTTTCATGACCTTAGTATATCAGTGTCTCACAGCTGTGTTCATGTCAATGTGTGGCGGAGTCTTGCTAAGTGGTGTTCATTATTGTTGTTGCGTGTTTATGTGCACAAGACAATGTTTTGGGCCATGTCATCACTGGTAATAAAACATGGATGTACCAATATGACCCTGAAATAAATTGTCCAAGTGCACAGTAGAAGTCAGCCAGTTCTCCATGACCAAAAAAGTTCCATCAGTCCAAGCAAGAGTCCAAATAATGTTGCTAACCTTTTCTGATATCAGAAGGATTGTTTATTATAAATTTATACCAACTGGACAAACAGTCAACCAAGTCGACTATTTGGAAGTGCTGCAAAGGCTGCCTGAAAAAGACAAAAACGACCTGAACTATTTGCAGACAACTCGTGGCTCTTGCATCACAACAATGCACCAGCTCACACGGCACTGTCTGTGAGGGAGTTTTTAGCAGTAAACAAATCACTATTTGAAACACCCTCCTCACTCACCTGATCTGGCCCCCTATGACTTTTTTCTTTACCTGAAGATAAATGAAGTATTGAAAGGAAGACATTTTGATGACATTCAAGGCATCAAGGGTAATACGACGGCTTTGATGGCCATTCCTGAAAAAGAGTTCCAAAATTGCTTTGAAGGGTAGACTAGGTGCTGATATCTGTGCATAGTTTCCCAAGAGGAGTACGTACTTCGAAGATTACCATAGCAAAGTTCAGCAATGACGTATGTGGCACTTTTTCTAGGATGAGTTCGCGAACTTAATTGTCAGACCTCATACAGCCCTTTAACCTAGCACAGGATGGTGGTTCTCAGTCTGACTGCACATGAATACTAACTGGAGAACTTAAAAAAAATGTATATGTACACCTGGAACCTATATAATTTTTATTGACCAATGTAACCCTAATAAATTTAACAATAAAAAAAATATGCCTGGACCTCTCCCCAGACCATTTGAGTCAAAATCTCAGGGTGGGGTCTGGGTATCAATAATTTTTTTTTTTTTTTTTTTTTTTTTTAGTTTTATTTATTTAGACAGAGAGAGAGAGATACAGAGACAGAGACAGAGAGAGAACCGAACTGGGGGACCTCCCCAGCTCAGCACGTGGTTCCGCACAGGCCCGGGCGGGACTCGATCCCCGGTCCCCGGCGCTGCAAAGTGAGCGCTCAACCCACTGAGCCATCCCGGCTTCCCCTCAATAATTTTTAAAAGTTCCTCAGATGATTCTGCTGTACAAAGCAAGGTTGAGAACCACTGACCTAGTTAGTAATGTAGCAGGTAGGTGGAAGGGACGGGGTTGGGAAGGAAGAGACTTGGAAACTTTTTTTCTTAGATAACAACTTTTCATTTGTAAGAACCAATATTATTTATAACGTGTGCTAATTCTTTGTTCTCATTTATATTTTAGTTTAAATTTGTGGGGCTAAGGAATTTTCCTTGTACCCCTGAGAGCCTGTGTGAGGTGCTGTCTATGGATTTCCCTTTCGAGGTAAGAAAACTATTGCCTGACTGCTCTGATGTTATTGCAGAACACAGGGCAACCTGGGTACACAGTGTCTGAAGATACCCTATGAGTGTGCTGTGTCAAAGCATCAGAAAAGGGCTGAAAGCTGACTCCTCGGAAGGGGTGTGCTCAGTGCCCTGCAGAGCCGTAGCTCCATCCTGCTAGTTAAGTCTGAATGCCAGAGCTGGAAAGGGCCTGGAAGGACAGGCAACTCATCTGCTGAGGCTCCTGTTCCTCGGTCCTTCTCTGGGTGCCTCTTTCTGCTACGAGCCTGAAAACCAGGACCTTTGATTTCTGTGACTCACAGAGCACAGGAATGTGGACTCCTAGTCTTTCCTTCCTCAAAGAGCAAATGGTCCGTGAGGATGGCAGTGCTCACTAAGCATTGGCATGGGGCAGGCTGACCAACTTGTCCCAGTTTGCCCTGGACTGTCCCGGTCTTAGTGCTGAATTGTCCCATATCCCCAGAAGCTCCTCGGTCTTAGGGAGCCTTTTGGTACCCTCAAAACCTGCTGTTACCCTCTCCAGGCTCAAGAAGCAAACTTTCCTTTGCCTATCACACCCTTTAAAACTTTGCCTAGTCACCCACAAGTCTTTGCATGAACTGAATATAATTCTGCTAAAAAGATCACAGCTTCCCACATGGCAAAGGCAGAGTTGCCTTAATTTCTGGGAGTCAATTAAGAAGGTGGTAGGAACATCATCTTTATTTATAGCTCTTATGCCCCAGTGACAATAAGTGCTTTTTACAGATGAGTCACCGACTCACTGGAAAAGAAAACATGGGCCTATAAGAGGTCTTCCCGTTGAGAAAAACTGAGTTTCCCAGAACATAGCTTGCAAGCAGTGTAGGGGGAGGTTTAGGCAGCCAGCAGTTGCCCTAGAGGGTAGGACTTTTTTTTTTTTTTTAAAGTAGTACACTTGTTTAAGAATTAGAAAGACCATTTTATTTTTTTATTTTTTATTTTTTGATAGAGAGAAAGAGATACAGAGACAGAGAGAGAACTGAACTGGGGGAACTCCCCAGTTCAGCATGTGGGTCCGCACAGGCCGGCACCAGGATACGATCCTTGGCCCCCAGGGCTACAAAGTGAGCGCTTAACCCACTGAGCCATCCCGGCTTCCCCGGGTAGGACTTCTTGACAGCCTGTTCCCCTCTTCTCAGCAGCCCAGCAGTGCACAGGGGCCTGTCCAGGCCCCTGCTTTGTTCCCTGTGTGGAGCATAAATACCCCACTGTGAGACCTCTGGGAGGTGCAAGTACACATGATTTGGGGAGAGGAGTGCTGGGTTCAAATTAAATGTCTGCTTCACTGTGTTTTTAGAGAGGTCCCCAGAACACTGAGCATCCCGTCTCTCAAAAACCCTCCTGACACCGGATATATGGTGATGGAAGGAGAGCTGATTCTGGGTGGTGAGCACATAATGCGATGCATGGGTGATGTGATGTGGACTTGTGCATCTGGAAACTATCTAATTGTTACCAATCAATGTCACCCCAATAAATTTAACAATAAAATTAAAAACAAAACAAAAAAGCCCTCCTGGTGAGTAAGAGAGTGCGATAGTAGGTAGGAAAGTACCTTGTAAACAGGAGCGTACTATTTGTGTTTTTATTGTCTAACAGAGTTCTAGGCCATTTCTTCATTTAGAGAAATTGCATGTATGAGAAACAAGAACTTTTTTCCTCTGGCAGTGACCCAGAAAAAGGAGTTGGACCACAAGAGCTGCCCCTGTACGTAGGGGCTGTCCTGGAAACAGAAGTCATTTTGATCCTGGTATCCCCTCTTACAGGTAGACGGGCTTCTCTTCTACCACAAGCAGACCCACTATAGCCCTGGAAGCACTCCTCTGGTGGGCTGGCTGCGCCCATACATGGTGTCAGATGTCCTTGGCATGACGGTGCCGCCTGGCCCACTGACCACCAAGCCTGAATATGCTGGGCACCAGCTCCAGCAGATTATTGAGCACAAGAGGAACCAGAAGGAGGGCATGAAGGAGAGACTGGCACACAAGGCCTCTGACAGCGGACACTATGAGCTGGAGCACTTGTCTACCCCCAAGCTCACGAGCCCTCCCCGTGTCCTGGACCACTGTGGGAGCCTCCTGGAGAACTAACGAGGCAGCCACCTCTGGCAGTCGCACCACGGTCCCAGAAGGAAGGTTGGGGAGGATGACAGTGGTAACAACAGGCGACTTCATTTTAGAGTGGGCTTTCCAAAGCCACTCCAGCTGGAAACAGCTTATCTCCTGTCTGAAGTGCTGGCTCAAGCAGGTAGGGGAGGTTCCCGGATTAGTAGGTCTTTAGATTTGAGCTGCTCCTGTAAAAACATGTATCCCAGATCCACAGTGTAAATATATGTGATTCTTAAAAAAGTAGTTGTGATTCTTTAGACAGTCATGAATCTGCTCCATCTCCACCCCCAGGCTACCTAAACCATGATTGTTCAAGTCTTGGCCCATTTCACTGTTTTTAGCACTCAAACATTCTGCTGAGTTTCCAGTTGCTGCTGTTGCTAACGTCATTTTCTAAAAGGTCTTACCAGGAACTGCAGTTCTGAGTATTTGGCGGTGTCCTCTCTTCTGAGAAAACAAGTGTGATTTTCTTTGGTTTAGGCATTGACAGAGATAAAATGCAAATGGAGTTCATTCACTACTTGAACAAACCTTTGAGCGCCTTCCAGAAGATAAACCTTGTGCCAGGCTCCAGTGATGCAGAACGGGTCCTGGAGATGGACAGTACTAGGTCCCTGTCCTTGAGGAGCTCACTATCCCATGTCACGATAGTGCAATGATTGCTTTAATGCAGAAAGGCACATAGAGAGAGCCTCAGAGACTGGGAAGAGCAGGAGGTTTAACGGAGCTCAGAGAGGGGCTGCAGCTTGTAGGAGGGGCAGAAATGTGCTCTGCAGATACAGAGGGGAGGAGTTTCTCAGGCAGGAGGATATGCACTTGCATTTCTCCAGAGCAGGGCAGGACACCTGCTCTGGGACCTGAAGGCAGTTCAGCATGGCTCACGCATGACGTAAGGCTGCCGGGCTGTGGGAGAGGAAGCTGGAGAGAGATGGGCCTGACAGTTATGCAGACGTTTGGGATTTTGTGTCATAGATGAAAGGGAGTCAATGAAGAGCTTTGAGCAGGCAAGATTCATTCAGATTTGTGAACCAGAGCTCTTTGGCAGCTGTGGGAATAGAAAGAAGAGAGTATCTACTGTGTTCAGGAAATGTGTCCCATTCCCATGGCTGCAGTCTGCTCCCCACACTGCTTTTTACCTTTCTAGGACTTCTCTTATTGGGGAAAGGGCTCCACTATTCCACTCCAGCAGTGCTAGCATCCTGTGGACAAAATTTCAGAGTGACACAGGTCAGATGTGTGGCATGCAGTTGTTCCTTTGTGTTAATTAATTCTGGGAACAAATATGTGCAGGAGTTGTGTTTAAGCAGAGTCTGATTACACAAATTCACATCAATGGAAATAGCCTTAGTGTTGAGCTCTTAGCTACTCAAGTTGACTAAAATCTGAGAAGTCTCCCTCACCCACACCCAGTGATGTTCCTACTGGCTGCAGATTTCAACATGCCTACATCAGTAAGCTCTTCCCTGAACTACAACGTCAGTTCTGCAATAGGAGCATCATGTTCCTCTTGTCAAGAGGCATGTTGTGGGCTGCCTAGATGTTTCATCTCTGATGACTTTCTGAACGCTCTAGTCTACTCAGCAGCCAACTGTACCATTTCAGTATCAGTGAGACTTGGCTGGACTCTGCCCAGGAATAATCAGGTCTGGAAGGACTACTTCCCCAAAGGACACTCTCTGGGGACAGATGCATGAGTCAGTGAAAATTTCAGCCCAAGTTATCACTGTGCACAACTTGGTATTGGTGAATGGTATCTGGAAGGATATATCTCAGAGAAGTGCCCCTTGTATTTTAACTGTGGAGCCATGTATTATCAATTACTGGATAGAATGTATCTTCTGGTTATATTTCTTTGTGAAATGCCACCTATTTCAAAGATAGTTGTGTTATCTTACTGCGATGGATATTAGTGTTCTGGCCACCCTTCTGAACAGTGCCTAGTTTCTCTTTGTGGAATTCTCTCTTCCCCATGCAATGTGGTCTGGTGGGACTTATTTGGGGAAACTGCCCTCCCTTAGCCAAGCATCAGGCTCGTGACTCAAGATGAGCCAGTCACATGCTCCTCACCAAGAATATGTGTCTTAAGCAGAGAACTAAGGGAGTTAATCAGTAGAAATCCATTTATTTTGCCCACAGAGGAGCAGGCTGTGTTTCTTTTTCTTGCTATAAAACCTGTGAATATATCCAGGAAAGTCCATCTTGTTTAAAGTAGCCAGGGCTGATTTCTGGGCTTGCAACCACAGAATCCTGACACCATTGCCCAGTGTAGCTGAACCTGCTTGCCTTAACTGGAGGGCCATCTTGGCAGGAGTTAGCGAGGGACTACTACTTGAAATCACCTGTTTCATCTCAAGTGCCACTGGAACCCATGCACCTAGAAAAGACCAGGCTGAAAAAGTAGTCTTGGTTATTTTAATGTTAGCTCAGAAAGCCAGGCTGGGGGAAAGCTGGGATGGCTCAGTGGGTTAAGCGCTCGCTTTGAAGCCCTGGGGACCGAGGATCGAATCCTGGCCCCGGCCCATGTGGACCCACATGCTGAACTGGGGTGTGCCCCCAGTTCAGTTTTTGCCGGGGCCTGTGTGGGAGGCTCCCAGCCCAGTTCCTGCCCTGCGCAGCCCTGTGCCCACCTGTGGAGTGAAACTATATGGAAAACTAATGTCAACTATGGAGACTGCTCTGGGCCCTCCCCTTTCTCTCTGTCTCTCTCTGTCTCTGTTTCTCTCTGTCAAAAATCAATAAAATAAATCTTTAAAAAAAAAAAGAAAAAGCCAGGCTGGTTTCTAATACCTGCACAGAAGAGTTGGTGTCAAACAAATCTTATTTTTGGTAGTGGTGTATCTCCATTCACTATTTCTCCACTAGCTCACTTCTCCCTCATGTCTCAACCCCCTGAAATCTGACGTGTGTTCCTACCACTGTGAGTGCTCTCATCAAGGGACTGGTGATCTGTTTTCCAAATATAAGGGACATTTCCCAGGCATTCTCTTACCCGACTTCATCTGCTGTGTATATGCTGATGCCATTTCTATCCTATCTCCAGCCCTGTATATACAATAGATTCCCTCATTAACCGGGACTCAAGCAACCGGCAGAACTTTTTTGCTGGTTGCTTGAGATTTTGCCAGTTGTTTAAGAATGTTGGTTGCTTGAGTTCTGATTAACAGAGTCTGCTTGCTTTTACCCAACATCTGCCAATCCCCGTGGGTGCCAGTTAGCTCAGAATCTATTGTATATATCTAATTACTTAGCAGTCACCTCAAATTCAACATGTTCCAAACTGAACTCAATATCTTTCCCCCTCAATCATGCTCTTCTTGGGATCCTTGAACTTAGTAACATTTAGTCACCCAAGCTAGGAACCTAGGAATCCTTCTGATGAATCCTGTCTGTTACCTTTCACAGCTAGTGAATCACCATATCCTTTAAATCACACCTCTTCTCCATTTCTTCCACAACCTAAGGCATTAATTCAAGGCTTCATCTTCTCTCTACTGGAGCCACCAGTTTCCCCCACCCCCATCACCACCATTCTGTCCCTGCCACAACAACTGGGAGAGTGATCCGTTCTAAAAATGCAAATCTGATTGTGTTGCTTTAAGGACTCCCCATTGCCTACCAAGTACAGTTGTAGCTTCTCAGCCTGCCATGTAAGTGTCCTCATAACCTGGCCTTAGTGATCTGTCTGTTCTCGTAAATTGCTTCCCCTCCTTTGCTGCTGCTTCTCCAGTGATGCTGTTTTATCGTTCTCTGTACAGACACTTCTGTTTTATACTTCCCTCCAACACATACACACCATCCCTCCTTACTCTATTGCATTCACTTGGTGAATATACCTACTCACCTTTGAAAAACTCCCAACAGATACCTGTTTGAATCTTTATCTCTACAGGTAGAATTAGCCATTCTCATCTTTGCACCCTCCCAATCCCACTACATATCTATTAACCAAAGTTAGGGATGATCCCAATACCACCCTCACTCCAACATAATTATGTATTAGGGCTAGCCCCAAGATCACTCTTAGGCTTCACAGAACTCACTGAAAGCTGTTATACTCATAGTTACAGTCTATTACCATGAAAGCAAACATTAAAGTCAGGCAAGGGGAAGCTGAGATGGCTCAGTGGGTTAAGTACTTGCTTTGCAGCCCCGGGGTCCGAGGATCGAATCCCAACCCTGGCCTCTGCAGACCCATATACTGAACTGGGAAGTGCCCCTAGTTCGGTTCTCACCAGGGTGAGACCCCGGCCCAGTTCCTGCCCTGTGCAGCCCCGCGCCCACCTGTGAAATGAAACTGTGGAAAAACCAATGATGTGCAACTATGGAGACTGTTCTGGGCCCTCCCCCTTCTCTCTGACTCTGTATCTCTCTTTCTTTCTCTCTCTCTCTCTCTCTCTCTCTCTCTCTGTCTAAATAAATAAATGAATAAAGTCAGGTAAGGGAAGAGATGCATAGGAACAGAGTCCAGAAAAGCTCCAAAGTGGACCTCCCAGTTGTCTTCTCCCAGTGGAGTCATGGGCAGCATTAAACTTCCTTGGTAACTGTGTGGCAATACTCACTAAGAATTGCCAACCAGGGACTCTCACTTGAGCACTGGTGACCAAAGTTTTTATTAGTGCCTGGTCATATAGAACTGGTTAGAGACCTTCATCTCCAGCTTCTCCAAGGGTCTAGCTGATAACATGAGATCCAAAGCCCCCTTCCCCCTAATTGCATTGCTGAACTTCTAGTGTGGCCAGAGATCCCCCAGGGAACAAAGACACTTCTATTAGGCAGCACTTACCAAGGGCTTATAGGTTATTTCACAGGAGCCAAGGGCAAAGGCCAGCTTTTCTTTGGGCAAGGTTGGATTCTTTACTGCACACTTCCTCTATTAGATTGCAAGCTCCTTGAGGTCAGGGACCTGGTCTTACTCATTTTTATTTTTATTTTTATTTTTTATTTATTTTTTATTTATTTTTTAATTTTATTTTATTATTTTTGACAGAAAGAGAGAGAGATACAGAGACAGAGGCAGAGAGAACTGAACTGTGGGAACTCCCCAGTTCAGCATGTGGGTCCGCCTGGGCTGGAGCCGGGATTCGATCCTCGGTCCTCCAGGCTTCAAAGCGAGCGCTTAACCCGCTGAGCCATCCTGGCTTTCCCCTTACTCATTTTTAGATCCCCAGTGCCTGGCATTTTGCCTGGCACTCGTATCAGTAACTATTGGTTGAGTAAATGAAATGATGAGCAGGAATAAGAAGGCAATTTGGAGGAGAGCCCTTCCCCTCACTGCTGTAGAGGAGTGACTGGAGAGAGAAGGCTGATTGGAGGGATGTGTCTGGCTACTCACAGGTGAGTAGATGTGCTGAAGACTTCTAATAACAAGTTCTATGGATGTGATTAAAAGTGTAGCCACTCTTTTGCTCAGGCCCGCTCCCATCTCTTTGGAGTACACTTTTATTTCTAATAAACTATCATTTCTGCTATGCTCTCACTTCTCAAGAGTATATTTCTACTTTTAATAAACTATTCTTTCACCCCTGTGCTTCTGTGTCTTGCTCAATTCTTTGTTCGGGATACCAAGAACCTGGACACGGCACTGAGGAGGGCCCATTCTCCAGTAACATTTACTGGAGAGCCAACCAGGAGGTTTACAAAAAGTTTGGGTAATGATTGACTTTAAAAAAGCTCTGGGGGGAAGCCGGGATGGCTCAGTGGGTTAAGCGCTCACTTTGCAGCCCCGGGGACCAGGGATCGAATCCCGGCCCTGGCCCGTGTGAACCCATATGCTGAACTAGGGAGTGCCCCCAGTTCAGTTCTCACCAGGGCGAGACCCCCGGCCCAGTTCCTGCCCTGTGCAGCCCCGTGCCCACCTGTGGAATGAAACTATGTGGAAAAACCAATGATGTGCAACTATGGAGACTGTTCTGGGCCCTCCCCCTTCTCTCTGTCTCTGTCTCTGTATCTCTCTCTCTCTGTGTCAAAAACAATAAAAGTAAATCTTTAAAAAGCTCTGGAAGGGATGCCGGGACAGCTTATCAGGTTTAATGCTTGCCTTGCAACCGTGAGGTCTGGGGATCAAATCTTGACCTGGCAAACCCACATGCTGAACGGCAGTGCAACTGGTAATCGCCATGATGGCGGCAAAGGTTCTTGCCTCCCACGCAGGAGGCCCGCAGTTCAGTTCCCGCCCTGCGCAGCCCCACATCCACCTGTGTGGAATGAAACTATGTCACAACTAGGGGAAACCAGGAAGGCTTAGCGGGTTAAGCACTTGCCTTGCAGCCCTGGGGACTGAGGATTGAGTTCCGGCCCCAGCTGTGCGGATCCGTATTCTGAACTGGGGTGTGCTTCCCAGCTGGAGGCCCCCAGTTCAGCTCTTGCCCCTCCCAGTTCAGCCCCTGGCTCAAGGGGGTGTGCCTCCCATGCAGGAGTCCCCCCAGCCTAGTTCCTGCCCTGCGTGGTCCCCTCCCACCTGTATGGAACAAAGCCATGTCGAAAACTGATGACATACAACTATGGAGACTGCTCTGGGCCTTCCCCACTTCTCCCTATCTCTCTCTATCTCTGTCAAAAACAATGAAATAAATCTTTTTTAAAAACCAAGAAACTGTCACAACTAATGATACACAACTATGGAGACTACTCTGGGCCCTCCCCCTTTTCTTTCTCACCTCACAATAAAATCTTTTAAAAAATAAAAATAAAGTATAGCTTAAAAATTCTCACTGTGCACACTGGAGGAGGGAAAGAAACAATCTTTCTAGCTAGCTACCAACTTCCTTTCTAATAAGGGAATGAGTAACAAGGAAGCAAATTATATTTCAAAGTATTGGGTAAACTAGACACAAGTGTCAGTTTTAAAAGTAACAGTGATTGATTAACCTGTGATCTTGGAGTGGTAAGTAGGAGTGTCAGATGAGAAAATTGTGTGAGGAAAAGCATATTTTCATTTAAAAAGGAAAAGCAGAGGATAACAATGGTAAGGACTCATCCCTATATTGGGTAATGGGCTTCCTTCTTTACAGAGCTCACTTTCAGCCATCCTAGTGATTATAGACATGGCCTATGAGTAAACAAGGAAAGAATTTTTACGCTAGACATTGGTTAGCGGTATGACCTACTTTGTATCTGTCTGTCTTTTGAAAAAATGGCAATAAGAATTTTTTGGATCTTTTATAGCCAAAGCATGTCTATAGCACAACACATGTCTCTTTCATAAGTAATAGATACTTTGGAACAACAATGTTTTGAGAGTAGAGTTGATTTTAGAAGTAAAGTCATTTTGGAGGAAAAGTTATAAAATTTCAGTCACAGCTTTGGAAGTGTTCCTATTAGACAAGAACAGATATAAACAAGGCAGGAGCAAATGGTAAGCTAGAGGCCTCAGAGTTAAAAGGACAGTCATTGTTGATTTATTCATTCGATATACATTTATGAAGGGCCTGACTACTAGATACTGGGCTGTAGGCACTGAGGGTCCAGGGACCAACAAGGCAGACAGGGTTCCTACCTTGGTGGAGCTCACAGTCTCAGGGCAAGCAGACACTAGGCTGATGAACAAGTCCACGGCTGCACATTTTAATCAGCTCTGATAAAAAGTAAGAGGGTGCTGTGATAGAGAGTAACAGGGAGCCTAATTCAGTGTAGGGAATAGCCACAGAACTTGCTGAGGAAGGAAGTGACTTTTGAGCTGAGACCTGAAGAATGAGTCAGGTTTGTCTGGAGAAGGAGATGGGAGGAAGAGGAGGATAGGCTTTCTAGACAGACCTGAAACCTATGCTTTTAAAGCCCAAAACTGGGAAAACCGCGATGGCTCAGCTAATTAAGTGCTTGCTTTGCAGCCCAGGGACCGAGGATCGAATCCTGGCCCCAGCCCACATGGAATCATACGCTGAACTGGGTGGGGTGTGCTTCCCATGTGGGAGGCCCCCAGCCCACTTCCAACCCTGTGCAGCCCCCCGCCCACCTGTGTGGAACGAAACCATGTCAAGAGCTGATGATATACAACTATGAAGACTGCTCTGGGCCCTCCCCCTTCTCTCTGTCTCTGTATCTCTCTCTGTCAAAAACAATAAATCTTAAAAAAAAAAAAAGCCAAGAACAAATATACAACCCATAACACCCCTCCTCCTAAGATTCTGTCTTTATAATTTATTTTCTACTTTCAGGTTTCAATGCATGCTAATTAATTAAGTTTATTAGAGCAACATGGTTAATGAAATTATATATGAAATTCAGATGTACAACTCCCTCCTGGCCCCCCCCACAAATGAACTCTAATAGATATTTTTGTATTATACAGTGTCTTCTTCAACAACCTTAGATGCTTCACAGATGTATCCAATCCCCACAACAATCTTGTGAGGTAGGTATTTTACAAGATAGGGAGACTGAAGCACAGAGAGGTTAAGTGAGTTGCCTGAGGTCACACAGTTAAGTTCACTGAAGAGCCAGGACCTGAGTGCCTTAAATACTCATGAGAGAATCTTTAATGAAAACAAGCTTTAAAGAATGTATCAAGGGGAAGCCGGGGTGGCTCAGTGGGTTAAGTGCTCACTTTGCAGTGCTGGGGACCGGGGATCGAATCCCGGCCCCAGCCCGTGCGGAAGGAACCATATGCTGAACTGGGAGCTCCCCCAGTTCATTTCTCTCTCTGTCTCTGTATCTTTCTCTCTTTCTCTCTCTCTCTGTCAAAAATAAATAAATTATATTTAAAAAAAAAAAAAGAAGAATGTGGGGAAGCCGGGATGGCTCAGTGGGTTAAGCGCTCACTTTGCAGCCCCAGGGACCGAGGATCGAATCCCAGCCCCGGCCCGTGTGGACCCATATGCTGAGCTGGGGAGTTCCCCCAGTTCAGTTCTCACCAGGGTGAAGACCCCTGCCCAGTTCCTGCCCTGTGCAGCCTCGTGCCCACCTGTGGAATGAAACTATGTGGAAAAACCAATGATGTACAACTATGGAGACTGTTCGGGGCCCTCCCCCTTCTCTCTGCCTCTGTATCTCTCTCTCTCTGTCAAAAACAATAAAAATAAATCTTTAAAAAAAAGAAGAATGTATCAAGGGGAAGCCGGGGTGGCTCACTGGGTTAAGCGCTCACTTTGCAGTGCCGGGGACTAGGGAGCGAATCCTGGCCCCAGCCCGTGCAGAACCATATGCTGAACTGGGAGCTCCCCCAGTTCAGTTCGCTCTCTGTCTCTGTATCTCTCTCTCTCTCTCTCTGTCAAAAATAAATAAATAAATAAAGAATGTATCTGGGAAGCTGGGATGGCTCAGTGGGTTAAGCGCTCACTTTGCAGCGCCGGGGACAGAGGATCGAATCCCGGCCCCTGCCCGTGCAGAACCATATGCTGAACTGGGGAGTTCCCTCAGTTCAGTTCTCTCTCTGTCTCTGTCTCTGTATCTCTCTCTCTCTGTCAAAAAATTAATAAAATTAAATAAATAAATAAATAAAAGTTTAAAATCTTTATAAAAAAAGAATGTATCAAGACTAGTGTGTTAGGATAATGAGGTCTTTTTTGCTGCCATTAAGGAAAGAAAAAACCTCATGCTGATTGTTAAGCAGTAAGACCCACATTACAATACATCTGTATGCTCTATTGCGTGTTCAGCAGCCAGTCTAGTCTTCGGTCACCTTGTATTTGACACCATTCATCCTCTTCCTCCCCCAACCTTCATGTTAATATAATAAAAATGTGATTTTTGTCATCTAAACTCCCTTAACCCTCCCCTTCCTTCACAGGCCCTGCAGACAAGCATTTCAAAATGCAAGGCTATGTTAGGACATATATGCATATGTTCATTTTGTATAATGAGGATCATAATTTCAGCTATCTTATACTATGATGGTGAGATTAGATGAATGAAAGTCATTTAAAACAGTGTCCCATGGTAAGGACACAATAAATGTGAACTTATTTCAGTGTATGTGTTAGGGCCAGGGAGTCCAAAACTACAAAAGGGCAATTGTAAAACCCAGGACCAAGGACAAGAGATAAGAAGTCCTTGAGTCTCAGAAAGGTTGGCAGTTACAGAAATCATGGCCCAGAACAAACAGTTCTCAGAAAGTCCTAGCCAGCATGCTCAACTCAGGTGCATGATCTGCCCCTATTCCCCTTCCCACTTAGAACTTCCTGATACCTGCCTTTAAAACGCTCTCCCACCTCCCAGGTGCTGCTGATCCCATCTTTGCCTCTTTTGTTGTCAGCCCTGCCATTCTTGTCTGTTGCTAATACCTGGCCATAAAAATGCTCTCCCAACCCTCAGAAGTTGCTGGTGCCACCCTCAGGCTCAGCCTGGCAGACTTCTCCTTTAATAAACCTGCTTTCTTGAACTCTGTGTGCAGTCTCTCTTTGGCCAAACTTACAGTATGTGTATACTCTAATTTACTTACTGAGTTTCCTATTGATGGGCTATTACACTGTTTCCATTCTTTTGCTTTTACAAACAATTTTGCATCTCTCAGATTTGATTGAGCAGCATGACAGTACCATACTTCATTTCTTGGTTTGGGCCTGCAGTTATAGGCAAGGCTTTATACTCTAATTATTCTAAGATTTACCTCTCAGAACAGATCCAGCCAGCTGCCTTGCACTTATACCCACATCTCTGCTCAGAAACTTCCAAATATTATCCTGTGAGGACTGTGATAGGCAACAATTCCAAGAACGGTTCCCTTACACACCCTCACACCCCCACACACAGCTGTGCCTCTGAAAACACTGCTGTGTTCTCTCTCCTAGCTCACTGTTAAACTTCCTCTCTATTCTCACTCTTATCTCTGCATATGGAGTGAGAATACTTGGGTTCAAGTTCTAGCTCAATACTAATTAATTAGCTGTGTAATTGAATAAATCATTGATCCTTGCTATCCTGAGGATCACCGGGCAAAACAAGTAAACTAAATAGTGGATTGAGACTCGATCCTTGCCTGTGTCTACTCAGGGATTGGTACTACTCAGATCCTGCCATTTCTTTTTCCAGCTTGGTCCTATAGCTACTTGCCTGCTTAGGGAGAAAATCTATACAGTAATTTCCACATGTAAGTGGACTTGTGTACTTCAACCTCATGTTGTTTAAGGGACAACTGTATTTGTTACTATTTAAAAATATATTTTTAAACCTTATACATCCACATGCAAAACTTAAAACATACCCACTTGCAGGTGTGTGCAGTGCTGTTAGAAACCACAATAGTGGTTACTCTTGAAAGTAGTTACTTGGAGGTACTAATGGGGGCTTTGGCAAGTTGGGAATGTTCTAGTTCTTGATCTGTGTGCTGATTACATGGGTATATTGAGTTCATGAAAGTTCATCATGCTGTATACTTATATTTTCACCTTTCCTGTATATATATTATACTTCAATGAGATGTTAAAAAAAAACACCCTGAAAACGTACAAAAGATCCTATAGGGAAAGTCACCCTGGCCCTTTTGTTTCCCAGACTCCCCATCCCTCTCCTGAGAGACAACTACTGTTACCATTCTTGTGAATCCTCCGAAAGCTTTTGTATGTCTAAATTTACAAATTTTCATTTTTGTCTTTATGCAAATGCAGCATATTATGTATACTATTTGAGTCTTGCTTTTTTTTTTTTAAGCTTTAATTTACTGTTCTTGAGAGAAGTGGGGAGGGTCCAGAGCAGTCTCCATAGTTGTACATCATTAGTTGTGACATGGTTTCATTCTACACAGGTGGATGTGGGGCCATGTAGGGCAGGAACCAAACTGGGGGCCTCCTGCATGGGAGGCGAGAATCTTCGCCACCCATGCCATCCCAGAGGTTACCAGTTGTGCCACAGTTCACCATATGGGTGTGCAATGGCTGGGGCTGGGATTTTTTTTTTTAAGATTTATTGTTTTTGACAGAGACAGAAGCAGACAGAGAGACAGAGAGAAGCAGTCTCCATAGTTGTATGTCATCCGCTTTCAACATGGTTTCATTCCACACAGGTGGGCGGGGGCGAACAAGGTGGTAGCTGGGGGGGGGGGGCTCACACATGGGAGGCATGCCCCCTTGAGCCAGGGGCCGAACCTGGGGGGCGAGAACTGAACCGGGGGCCTTGCACATGGGAAGCACACCCCAGTTCAGCATATGGGTCCAAATGGGCCAGGGCCGGGATTTGATCCTCAGTCCTGGGGCTGCAAATTGAGTGCTTAACCCGCTGAGCCATCCTGGCTTCCCCCCAGGGCTGGGATTTAATCCCCAGTCCTCATGATTGCAAGGCAAGCAAGAACCCAATCTGCTGAGCTATCCCAGCATTCAGTCTTGCTTTTTAAAATTTTTAAGAAGATTTATTTTTATTGTTTTCGACAGAATGAGAGTGACAGAGACAGAGACAAGGGGGAGGGCCCAGAGCAGTCTCCATAGTTGTATGTCATTAGTTTTTGATATAGTTTTACTCCACAGGTGGGTGCAGGGCTATGCAGGGCAGGAATTGGGCAGAAGGGGTGGGGGGGGGCTCCCACATGGGAGACCCCCCACACACACTCGGGGCCTCTTACATGGGAAGCACACCTGGGGCAGGTGCATAACTGGGGGCCCCCACATGGGAAGCTTGCCTCTGCAAGAACCAAACTGGGGGCACACCCCAGTTTAGCATATGGGCCAGGGCTGGCTGAGTCAGAACAGTTAGGAAAACTTAGGCAGTCAGGAAATCGGTAACCATGATGCCCATACCCAAGAAATGCAAATATAAACCTAGGGCTTCTGCTGCCCACCTCTAAGGAATGTAAATGTAACCTTGGGCTTCTGGAGGGACGCACCAGATACTAGAAAATAAAGACAAAGAACGCCATGGCCTACAACGCCTGGATCTCCTTCTTCGAGAAAGAATGATGACTTCTGGTTTGTTCCAAAACTCACTTAACTCAATCATCCAGGGATATCAACGGAAAGATAAAAACAAACCTACACCTGGAAACAATGTAATTGTTATCAATCAATGTTACCCCAATAAATTTAACAGTTAAAAAAACACAGAGGGGAAGCCGGGATGGCTCAGTGGGTTGAAGCCCCGGGACCGTGGATCGAATCCCGGCCCCGGCCCCGGCCCGTGTGGACCCATATGCTGAACTGGGGAGTTCTCCCAGTTCAGTTCTCTCTCTGTCTCTGTATCTCTCTGTCAAAAACAATAAAAAAATAATAATAAAAAAACAAACACCTAAATAAATAAATATCTTAAACAAACAAAAACAACAACAACACAGAAAGCCTTATACACAGTAAAAGGTATAAAAACAGTAGCTTGTCATTGTAGCTCGGGCATTCCACTTCCGGGTGTCCCCATTCATTAGCGAGCTTTCCTTCTTTCCAACAAACTTCTGTTTAACCTTGTGGAATCCACGTATTCATTCTTTGAGAGCACAAGACAAAGGACCTCGGATGGCCAGACACACAATTTTCCTGTTTCAGGGCCATGATACAATCCTCGGACCCCAGGGCTGCAAGACAAGTGCTCAACCCGCTTGCTTTTTTAATTTCATAATACAGTTCAGGGATCATTGCATATCCAAACACGTTGAAGAGACCACTGTTTTGTTCACTGTTCTAACCCCAGCGCGTAACCAGTGACTGGCATATAAATATACTTGTTAAATAAATAGGCCTGTCTTCCAGAGGAGCATCTGATTGCAATACTGAAACTGTAACTCCTGTAGTGGGTTGTGAAGTCAACCCAAAGTCAGCCTTATTGGTGTAAAGGCACTCAGGGAAGCTCTTGTCTAACCAAGGACTGCCTGAAGTTCCTGTTGGATGAGGCAGAAATGAGGTTAGAGGTAGCTTCTGAAGTCCCAGATTAGAAGGAGCCTATCTTCAGTTGTCAGAAGACCCCTCCCTTAAGTCTCTCCCAAGTTCTCCAGTTTCAGACCTTGGGACTAGCTGTTCCACTCGCGTGTTAGTTGGGTCCCTTTGAGAATATTTTTGTCTGGACTGATGCGAAAACATGTTAGACCTAGTCCTGCCTTCCCTGTGACTCCCTGATTCCAAGACTCTGTACCCTGTAAGACCCCCAAGCCTTTTGCTACCCGCCTGAGCAAAAGGCTTGCCAAAGCCGCGTGAGTCCTGCATGAGGTTTCTAAATTACAGGATACAGCCGGCAGAGAGCAAGGGCGAGGGCTCAGGTGAGCAGGCGGTTCCACCTGAGCATCCCGGGCCACGCAGGCGACCTTTCAGCAGGGGCTTCCAGTCAGCAAGGGACGTGGAATTAGATGAAGATGGTGGGTGGTGGGGCAAAGCCACCCCAGGCGAGGAGCCCACCGGCAGCTCGTTTCCAAACGACTGTGTTCTGCGCCTCCTCCCTGGAACTTACCCTCATAGGGCTCGCTCGCGCAGTCCGGAGCCGTGCAGGCCCCTCGGCCGCCCCCACGCCGCCCCTTCCCGTTCTCGGGCTCCTCTCTGTCGCCCCCTCCCGGGCCGCGTCCGCGCGCAGCCCTCCTCCGCGCCGCCCGCCCATTTGTGAATGAGACGCTCGATTTCTCAATGGAGCCGCGGCGGGCTCTGGCTGCGGGCGGGCGGTGAGCCGGCCGCGGGGCGCGGAGCCGGTGCCCTCCCTCCGGCCTCTGAAGCGCGGCGCTGAGGCGGCCGCCGCTCGCCCGGGCGCACAGCCGGAGGGCCGGGCGCGCGGCCCAGGAGGCCGGCAGCCTTCGCGCTGGGCCTGGAGAGCTCTTGACTTCACATTTCCTCTCTTCCTCCCGGCTGACTGGGCTCCCGGTCGGCGCCCCCCTCCCCCGCGAGGAGCGGGGAGAACAGGCATTTCCGCCGCGAAGGCAGCGACCGCGCCGAGCTCTGCGTGCGGCGCCGCGGGCGCGGGCCCGCCGGCCCACCATGCGCGAGCCGGCCCCCGGCTGCTGAGCGCGGGCACGACGACGCCGAGGCCACCGCGCGGCCCCCGCGCTCCCGGGCCGGCTCTGCTCGCGGGCGGCGGCGGCGGCGGCGGCATGGAGCCCGCGACCGCACCCCAGGCCGACATGGCGCCGGAGCTGACCCCGGAGGAGGAGCAGGTGAGCGGGGCCGCGGCGGTGGGCGTGTCGGACCCCCGGGGCCTACCCCGCGAGTCTGTCCTCGGGCCCGCGGGGGCCTCCCCGGGCTGCCGCAGCCCCAGCCGGACGCCGCTTCCGTCCCCGCGGGTCCCGGCGGCCCCGGGCCGCGCGGGGCCCCTCCCCCACCCGGCGGTGACCGGAGTCCGTCCGCGGACGCCCGGCCGCGCGCAGAGCACCTCCCTGCCTCCGCGTGTCCACCCTGTGGAGCTTTCGCCGCTTAGCTGGCCGGTTCGCGTTGTATTTTTTTTTAAGGGCAAGCAAAGGCCCACATTGGGGGCTGGGCTCCTGCGCGGCTCGTCTCCCCTCCCGAGGAGAGCGACGGTAGGGGCACCGGGTGGCACATGGACGCGCCCCTCGGGCTTCTCACAGGACCGTGGCAGGCCCACCCGGACAGATGCTGGGCGATCCAGGCGCTCTCACGCCCCCCAAGTCCCTGGCCTTGCCGCCCCCTTCCGCGCGCTCAGGCCGGGCGCACCCCCGATTCACACGCTGCCCGACCCCCATCGCACCCCTGTCTCCATCCTCCTGAAGCCTGCGTTGAGCTCCATTGTCCCTTAACTCGTACGACCGTCAGTTCCCAGAAGGAAGTGGGTTGCGGTGTCATTTGGGGGGCTTGGGCAATGGAACAGTGGAGCCCTTACAAGTTCCCTGCACATTCCTGCGGGGGAGACAGGGAGCACTCCTGAGGAAGATAGGCAAGTCCGCTGGCCGAGAGGGGCGCCCCTAAGGCTTTTCGCTCTCTTCCTTGGCACTGCCCACACCCGGCCTCTGAGCTGTATGTTCAACTAGAGCCGTAGTCGGATTCCTTGTTCTAACAAAAGTCCGAAATAAGAGAAGATGAACCGTGTTGGGCACCCATTTTAAGCTCTCCAGCCCTTGTTCCCAAGAACCTCTTTTGGTAGCACAGTCTCTAGTGTGACAGTCTGGTTTTACAAACTAATATTGGTTAACTGGCTTTTAAGACCTGATTGTTAAAAAGCTTTTGACTTTTCTTCTCATTTGTGGATATGACATTTTTTTTTTTTCTTTCGTATTTGGCCTCAGACTACATACAGTCTTGCCTTTTGACTCTTTGAGATAAAAATCATTGTGGGGGAAAAAAGTACTTCTGCTGCTCTGTACAAGCAGCGGTAACATTCTGCTAACTGCAGTTGAGTGTTAAAATGCTAGTCAGGGCCTACTGTAAGTAGATGACCAAGGAGCCCATCCTGCCAGAATTAGAGTAATATTAATACTTTAGTACTAGGGTACAATGTTAGGTTGATTTTAAAGGGGCAAGCAAACCTCTTCCATTCACTTCTTTTTCTTGGGTTAGTCAGATTTGAAATTTCTTTGTTTTTAAAACTTTTAATGGCATTAGTATTCCACTATGAAAATGCAGTAGGTTTCAAATGAAAAAAATTATTACCAAGAAAAGCAAATATTAAAGTATTGATAGTATTCATAAAGTATTGGCTTTACTCTGCATACAGTGTGTATGTATATACAGCTGTGTTTAGTAAAAGTCTATTACATTGAATGAATGTATTGGGCATTAATAAGGACTGGATGAAAACAATAAAATGTTTGTTTATTAAGATCAAGAAGTTGGGGAAGCCGGGATGGCTCAGTGGGTTAGGCGCTCACTTTGCAGTGCTGGGGACCAAGGATCAAATCCTGGCCCTGGCCCCGGCCCCGCCCGTGCGGACCCATATGCTGAACTGGGGAGTTCCCCCAGTTCAGGTCTCTGTCTCTCTGTCTCTGTCTCTCTCTCTGTCTTTCTCTGTCAAAAACAATAAAAAAATAAAAATAAAAAAAATAAGATCAAGAAGTTATGTAGTTTTTATAACCATACCTTTTCCTATAAAATGTCAAGTTTTCTACAGGCATTTCAAAATGTTGAAACATGAAAGCAGCATAGTTCCAACTATTGTAAAAGCCTGATGAAATTTCATATTTTACATTAATATCACATAAGGAGTACTCTTAACTGTTAAGAGTTCTTTAAAATATTTAAACAATAGCAAATTTGTGTGAGTCTTAGCAAAGTGTAGTCATCATGGGAAATGACATTCATTCCATAATGCTACCCCATTGCTCAAACCAATTTTAGAACTCATTTGGAGTTTTCAAAGCTGTGGAAGTCTGAAATATTTTCAATGTTGGAGAAATCTTGTACTCTCAACAGTCAATTTGATTTTTGGAAATAGCAAAAAATCTTTCGGAATCCTATTTTTAAGTGAAGTAGGGGATCAAACTGAATCAACATAGGTTTAGGCAAAACTGAAATAAATGCATTTAGGCCCTTTTGGGGGCGTGAAAATTGCCTTAAAGGGGTTCGGGATTAGCTCAACAGGTTGAGTACTTGCCTTGCAACCATGACATCTGGGGATTGAATGCTGGCCCTGGCCCATGCAAACCCATATGCTGATCTGTGGTGCAGCTGTTAACTGCCAAGATGGCAGTGAAGGTTCTCGCTTCCTATGTGGGAGGCACTGGTTCGCTTCCCTGTACTGCGTGGCGCCGCACCCACCTGTGTGGAATGAAATACGTCACAACTAATGATGTACAACTATGGAGACTGCTCTGGGCCCTCCCCCCTTCTCTCTCCTCTTTCCCTCTGTCTCTCTGTCAGTCTGTCTCTTTCTCACCTCTCAAACAAAATAAATCTTAAAAAAAAAAAAAAAATTCCTTAAAGGTGTATCTGGAGCAGATTTGTCCTGAATGGTATCTCTTACTATACAATCATGTTAATCAGAAACCCAGTTTTCTTGGGCACTGCTCTCCCTCAGCCCCTGTATATTATGCATCTCAGGTCTTCCTGAATCTCTCTTGAATTCATCAACTTCTTCCACCACCACTCCCACCACCTTTATCACCCTAGACGCCAAGCAACTGTCATTATGTCATGTAACTTGTTTTTGACCTAACCCATCTGCATTCCTTAGGTCTTATTCCAGAAGCTGAAGGCAGGCAAATTGCAGATCTGATTGCATCTTCCCTTCAACCTACTTGCCCCCCCATCCCCACCCCCACCCCCTTCGGCCCTCTCCAAGTGAGCACTCATAAAACCCTTCTGTGGGTTTTCATTGCTCCTGGGATCATTACAGCTCTTGAATATGGTCTACAACACTTCAGCCCTTGAGTGGTTGAGAGCCCTAGCTAACTCTCACACCTCACCTTTGTTCCAGGCGCACTGGCCTTTTGGTTGTGCATGCCATTTCCTCCATGCTACTGGGTCTTTGCACAAGCTGCTGTCATCTGTCTAGAAACACCTTCCACTGTTAACTCCCTCTTTATCCTTCAGCTCTTGGCTTTCACTTTCACTGGAAGGTCTTCCTTGATTTCTCCAGTTAGGTGAGGTCTCTTTTATTGGTTCTCAGAGTACCATGTACTGTTTTTACATCACTTACAACAAGTTTACACTATTTGTGCGATTGCATGACCGGAAGCCACATGAGGGTTGTAACTGTGTCTGCTTTTGCTTACCATCATATGCACATTGCCTAGCTTAGTGACTGGCACTTAATGGACATTCAGGAAGTACTTGTGACTTGTACTCATACACAGACAGCATCATCTGCCTTTAGACTGGCTTATAAAAATACAACATTGTTCATTTTGATGTAAGTGTTGAAGGTCTGAAGTCTCATTTCCTATCTAGGTATGTGTTAACAGGTATTATACCAGATCCTCATTTGTAAATTTGATGTTTCTTGCCTTTATTTTTTTCAGTTCTCAATTACAGAATCTACAGTTGAATTGTAGGAAAAAGTATGCTTTGTCTTTAAGGAATTTATAGGAATAAAACAGTACTAATAGTAACTGTTTCCTAAGCTCCTGCTTTTGAGTCAGGCTCTGGTTCTGGGCATTTCACATATAATTAATCCTCACAAGATTGGAATTATTACCTCATTTTGCAAATGAGAAAACTCAAACTTGAGAGAAGGAAGTTGCCCAAGGTCACATAGTTAGCAAGTGATAGAGCCATGATTCCACCCAGATCTGGGTTATTCTGTCGCCACTGCAACTGTTTCCTCTGTTACATTCTTGATGCAATTAAGCCAGTGTACTAAGATGCCTACATGGATATCACATAGCTAATTTTGTGGGTTTTGGTATTGATGTGTGTGTTTGGTTTTGGTGATACTTCTCAAAATATGGTTCAAAAATGAAGATAGGAAAAAATTTGAAAAATCTTTAGTCAGACCTATATACTGCCAGCAGAAACATAATGTACAGCCTGTGTAAGAAATTGTGATATTACTGTTGCCAAAATATTTGTTCCTTAAGATAGAGTTGCCAACTCTCCATTTGGAGGTATAGTCACAATAAAAATTTAATTTTTTATATCTTCTTTTCCTTTTGTACAAGAGAAATAACCTTTTTTAAAACTTTTTTTTAAGATTTATTTTATTGCTTTGACTAGACAAAGAGAGAAGGTGATGGGCCCACAGCAGCCTCCACAGTTGCACGTCATTAGTTTTTGACATGGTTTCATTTCTATTCAGGTGGGCGTGGGGTCGCAGGGTGGGAACTGGACTGGGTGCTTCTTACATGGGAAGCACACCTGGGTGGGAGCTGAACCAGGGTACTCCCATATTGGAAGCATGTCCCAGTTCAGCACATGGATCCTCACAGGCCTGGCTCGGGGCCAAGACACTATCCTCGAATC